>JAKIJQ010000552.1:0-29555 GCA_023373905.1 Rhizoglyphus robini | reverse complement strand
TACTGCACTGTACAAAAATACAGAGAGATGCTATACATAGTCAACTCAAATCTGGACAGCATGACAAATTCTGAGAAAAATGTTATTTACACAACAACAACTTTCTTCTTCTTTTCGAATGAACTTTCTGCATGATAAGTGACTGTACTGCACTGTACAAAAATACAGAGAGATGCTATACATAGTCAACTCAAATCTGGACAGCATGACAAATTCCGAGGAAAATGTTATTTACACAACAACAACTTTCTTCTTCTTTTCGAATGAACTTTCTGCATGATAAGTGACTGTACTGCACTGTACAAAATACAGAGAGATGCTATACATAGTCAACTCAAATCTGGACAGCATGACAAATTCCGAGGAAAATGTTATTTACACAACAACAACTTTCTTCTTCTTTTCGAATGAACTTTCTGCATGATAAGTGACTGTACTGCACTGTACAAAATACAGAGAGATGCTATACATAGTCAACTCAAATCTGGACAGCATGACAAATTCTGAGAAAAATGTTATTTACACAACAACAACTTTCTTCTTCTTTTCGAATGAACTTGCTGCATGATAAGTGACTGTACTGCACTGTACAAAATACAGAGAGATGCTATACATAGTCAACTCAAATCTGGACAGCATGACAAATTCCGAGGAAAATGTTATTTACACAACAACAACTTTCTTCTTCTTTTCGAATGAACTTTCTGCATGATAAGTGACTGTACTGCACTGTACAAAATACAGAGAGATGCTATACATAGTCAACTCAAATCTGGACAGCATGACAAATTCCGAGAAAAATGTTATTTACACAACAACAACTTTCTTCTTTTGAAATGAACCTTCTGCATGATAAGTGACTGTTTACTAAACAGTGTTTAGTAACTTTAGTTTTTTTTTGCGTTCAACTTGTGTATTAGTAGCAAAAGTTTGACAGCAAAAGCTTCTGTCTGTGCAGCCAGTTGCCTTCATACAGACCGATTTAGATAAGGTGCAAATGCCAGATAACATTTCGTTCATTTCTGCAATCATATTCAAAATGTTGTTAAATGAAAAATGTTGTTTCATTAATTTCTCAGTATCGTCATAAAGCTGAAACTAATGTATGAGAATATCTAAATATGATTAAAAAACAATTAAATAAATTTATTCATAATTAAACTGACCATTTCAAACATCTTTGAGTTGATTTGATAATTATTGCTGAGAGTAAAGCCAACGTGTGAAATTGCTTTTTGTGAAGAAGAAATTTGATTGATCTATGAATGAAAATATAGTAAACATTATCAAAATTTACATTTGTACAAACCTTTAGTAAATTCAATGTGCTCAGTTTGTAGTTCTGTGTGAATAGAATCGCATATCGTTGCATTGCTTTATGCAGCTTCAGGTTGTAATACGTGACCAGTGAGCAAAGATATGTAACCAACAGTGTCATCAGTAGAAAGTTGATTGCGATCACGATGAAAAACAATCTCAATATAAAAGAAATGTTGGATTTGATAAAGAAATACGAATAAGTCAAATAGCATATGCACACGATGTACACCTCAGAGTAGAGGGTCAAGTGAGTCTTCCAGAATTGATTGTACTCGGCAATTTCTGAGTGAAGCGAACTAACATCTCGCTGAATGCAAACAAAACGATACCACTGGAAAAGTGCACAGCACTTCTTCTTTGGCTTGTCCGCCACTACTAAACGGACTAGAAGGGACAGCAGTGACTGAAAGTGATTTCGATGCCATCTTTGTTTGACATAGATGTAGCCAACATTCAAAATGAAATACATCAGCAAAAAGAAATTACCTATTAAGTCATTATAAATCATATAAGTCACTATAGTCCGAAATTTTCACTCAAATTACAAACTTACTGTAAAGTATGTAATGAAATACAGTCAAAATGTAAGCGACAATTATGCCATCTCGAACCGGATCAGTTTGATTGAGATACAATTGAGCGAGCACAAACGAGTCCACGATTACAATCAGCAAGATGGACATTAAACGAATCAACTTTTTGCTTTCTCTCTGAATAGGTAAATTTGTTTGGATTGCGCTCGTTTGAGTACTATTTAAAGAAACAAAAAGCAAGTTTAATAGTGTGAAGATTTTTTGTAAAATAATACTTTTATCATTTTGAACAATTTTGACTGGACCATGAGCTGGATCGTTCATAATTAGCATGTGATACTTTGAATTGATCATTGGTGAAGACATCAAGTTTGTGTAAATAAGAAAAGTCATCACAAATGACAGGTATATGATGCCATCGGTGTGGGGCCAAAATTCGGGCGGAAAGAATTTATGCGAAATCAAGTTTGGCATTTCGGTGGGTTTGTAGTGAAACTGCTCCTTTGTTAGGAGATACAATGAATCAATAAATATTGCCACCATTGACATCAATGGTACAATATAGTTCAAGTCAAATTTGGATGTTGGCTTTGTAGTGCAAATTGAGCCATTCTGCTGCCACAAGTCCTTCACTGGATCCAGTGAAGTGTTGAGTTGCTTGGCATGCTGAGATAAAATGCTTTTAAAAGAATTGAATATTTTCATGATAAATGAAATGTTTAACTGTGTACTGAAACACCAAATGAGCGGGAGTTCAATTTCAAATATTAAATATTATCTTTCCGAAAGTCAGTTAACTCGTGATATTCTACATTTACATTTCATTCTATGGAGATAATTAAATTTGATGTCTATATTTCGTGCAAAAATACAATTAAAATTTATATTGATTATTATAATGATCAGCAAGTTGATTAGTGAAAGTTATGTGCGTGACACACACAAAAACTTTGGATTGGTACTGTTGAATCGAGTCCTTATAAGTGAGTGAACTAAATATGGGAATTATAGCTTATAATACCAAATTGTATCACAAAAGAGTAATTATATTAGTATAATTAACCACATCATTTCTATGATTACTTTTAGCTAAATCTATCACACTTGAATCGTCACATGTTTTCTTGTTCAATGGCAGCATCACAAAATCACTTGACAATGTCCAATTTCCAAGATGAGCAGCATGATGAAGTGGTGTCCAGCCTTGGTCGTCTTCAATTTGGCTCATGTCTAGATCAGTTTTGTGACATTTGTTGAACCAACTGTTTCACCAACTCCAACTTGTCATCAATCACTCGGTATGTCATTTATACATGTTTAATAGAAATGGTGAGTGTTTGAGTGAGCAAAGTAGTTGGTCAACAAATTTAGTAATATAAATTGAGGACTCGGTATGTCATTTATACATGTTTAATAGAAATGGTGAGTGTTTGAGTGAGCAAAGTAGTTGGTCAACAAATTTAGTAATTGAATTGTGGACTCGGTATGTCATTTATACATGTTTAATAGAAATGGTGAGTGTTTGAGTGAGCAAAGTAGTTGGTCAACAAATTTAGTAATATAAATTGTGGACTCGGTATGTCATTTATACATGTTTAATAGAAATGGTGAGTGTTTGAGTGAGCAAAGTAGTTGGTCAACAAATTTAGTAATATAAATTGTGGACTCGGTATGTCATTTATACATGTTTAATAGAAATGGTGAGTGTTTGAGTGAGCAAAAGTAGTTGGTCAACAAATTTAGTAATTGAATTGTGGACTCGGTATGTCATTTATACATGTTTAATAGAAATGGTGAGTGTTTGAGTGAGCAAAGTAGTTGGTCAACAAATTTAGTAATATAAATTAGGACTCGGTATGTCATTTATACATGTTTAATAGAAATGGTGAGTGTTTGAGTGAGCAAAGTAGTTGGTCAACAAATTTAGTAATATAAATTAGGACTCGGTATGTCATTTATACATGTTTAATAGAAATGGTGAGTGTTTGAGTGAGCAAAGTAGTTGGTCAACAAATTTAGTAATATAATTGTGGACTCGGTATGTCATTTATACATGTTTAATAGAAATGGTGAGTGTTTGAGTGAGCAAAGTAGTTGGTCAACAAATTTAGTAATTGAATTGTGGACTCGGTATGTCATTTATACATGTTTAATAGAAATGGTGAGTGTTTGAGTGAGCAAAGTAGTTGGTCAACAAATTTAGTAATTGAATTGTGGACTCGGTATGTCATTTATACATGTTTTAATAGAAATGGTGAGTGTTTGAGTGAGCAAAGTAGTTGGTCAACAAATTTAGTAATATAAATTAGGACTCGGTATGTCATTTATACATGTTTAATAGAAATGGTGAGTGTTTGAGTGAGCAAAGTAGTTGGTCAACAAATTTAGTAATTGAATTGTGGACTCGGTATGTCATTTATACATGTTTAATAGAAATGGTGAGTGTTTGAGTGAGCAAAGTAGTTGGTCAACAAATTTAGTAATATAAATTGTGGACTCGGTATGTCATTTATACATGTTTAATAGAAATGGTGAGTGTTTGAGTGAGCAAAGTAGTTGGTCAACAAATTTAGTAATTGAATTGTGGACTCGGTATGTCATTTATACATGTTTAATAGAAATGGTGAGTGTTTGAGTGAGCAAAGTAGTTGGTCAACAAATTTAGTAATATAAATTAGGACTCGGTATGTCATTTATACATGTTTAATAGAAATGGTGAGTGTTTGAGTGAGCAAAGTAGTTGGTCAACAAATTTAGTAATATAAATTAGGACTCGGTATGTCATTTATACATGTTTAATAGAAATGGTGAGTGTTTGAGTGAGCAAAGTAGTTGGTCAACAAATTTAGTAATATAAATTAGGACTCGGTATGTCATTTATACATGTTTAATAGAAATGGTGAGTGTTTGAGTGAGCAAAGTAGTTGGTCAACAAATTTAGTAATATAAATTAGGACTCGGTATGTCATTTATACATGTTTAATAGAAATGGTGAGTGTTTGAGTGAGCAAAGTAGTTGGTCAACAAATTTAGTAATATAAATTGTGGACTCGGTATGTCATTTATACATGTTTAATAGAAATGGTGAGTGTTTGAGTGAGCAAAGTAGTTGGTCAACAAATTTAGTAATATTGTTTGTGGACTCGGTATGTCATTTATACATGTTTAATAGAAATGGTGAGTGTTTGAGTGAGCAAAGTAGTTGGTCAACAAATTTAGTAATATAAATTAGGACTCGGTATGTCATTTATACATGTTTAATAGAAATGGTGAGTGTTTGAGTGAGCAAAGTAGTTGGTCAACAAATTTAGTAATTGAATTGTGGACTCGGTATGTCATTTATACATGTTTAATAGAAATGGTGAGTGTTTGAGTGAGCAAAGTAGTTGGTCAACAAATTTAGTAATATAAATTAGGACTCGGTATGTCATTTATACATGTTTAATAGAAATGGTGAGTGTTTGAGTGAGCAAAGTAGTTGGTCAACAAATTTAGTAATTTGAATTGTGGACTCGGTATGTCATTTATACATGTTTAATAGAAATGGTGAGTGTTTGAGTGAGCAAAAGTAGTTGGTCAACAAATTTAGTAATTTGAATTAGGGACTCGGTATGTCATTTATACATGTTTAATAGAAATGGTGAGTGTTTGAGTGAGCAAAGTAGTTGGTCAACAAATTTAGTAATATAAATTAGGACTCGGTATGTCATTTATACATGTTTAATAGAAATGGTGAGTGTTTGAGTGAGCAAAGTAGTTGGTCAACAAATTTAGTAATATAAATTAGGACTCGGTATGTCATTTATACATGTTTAATAGAAATGGTGAGTGTTTGAGTGAGCAAAGTAGTTGGTCAACAAATTTAGTAATATAAATTAGGACTCGGTATGTCATTTATACATGTTTAATAGAAAATGGTGAGTGTTTGAGTGAGCAAAGTAGTTGGTCAACAAATTTAGTAATTGAATTGTGGACTCGGTATGTCATTTATACATGTTTAATAGAAATGGTGAGTGTTTGAGTGAGCAAAGTAGTTGGTCAACAAATTTAGTAATTGAATTGTGGACTCGGTATGTCATTTATACATGTTTAATAGAAATGGTGAGTGTTTGAGTGAGCAAAAGTAGTTGGTCAACAAATTTAGTAATAGTAAATTGTGGACTCGGTATGTCATTTATACATGTTTAATAGAAATGGTGAGTGTTTGAGTGAGCAAAGTAGTTGGTCAACAAATTTAGTAATATGAATTGTGGACTCGGTATGTCATTTATACATGTTTAATAGAAATGGTGAGTGTTTGAGTGAGCAAAGTAGTTGGTCAACAAATTTAGTAATATAAATTAGGACTCGGTATGTCATTTATACATGTTTAATAGAAATGGTGAGTGTTTGAGTGAGCAAAGTAGTTGGTCAACAAATTTAGTAATTAAAATGAGGACTCGGTATGTCATTTATACATGTTTAATAGAAATGGTGAGTGTTTGAGTGAGCAAAGTAGTTGGTCAACAAATTTAGTAATATAAATTAGGACTCGGTATGTCATTTATACATGTTTAATAGAAATGGTGAGTGTTTGAGTGAGCAAAGTAGTTGGTCAACATATTTAGTAATATAATTGAGGACTCGGTATGTCATTTATACATGTTTAATAGAAATGGTGAGTGTTTGAGTGAGCAAAGTAGTTGGTCAACAAATTTAGTAATTGAATTGTGGACTCGGTATGTCATTTATACATGTTTAATAGAAATGGTGAGTGTTTGAGTGAGCAAAGTAGTTGGTCAACAAATTTAGTAATATAAATTAGGACTCGGTATGTCATTTATACATGTTTAATAGAAATGGTGAGTGTTTGAGTGAGCAAAGTAGTTGGTCAACAAATTTAGTAATTGAATTGTGGACTCGGTATGTCATTTATACATGTTTAATAGAAATGGTGAGTGTTTGAGTGAGCAAAGTAGTTGGTCAACAAATTTAGTAATATAAATTAGGACTCGGTATGTCATTTATACATGTTTAATAGAAATGGTGAGTGTTTGAGTGAGCAAAGTAGTTGGTCAACAAATTTAGTAATATAAATTAGGACTCGGTATGTCATTTATACATGTTTAATAGAAATGGTGAGTGTTTGAGTGAGCAAAGTAGTTTGTCAACAAATTTAGTAATATAAATTAGGACTCGGTATGTCATTTATACATGTTTAATAGAAATGGTGAGTGTTTGAGTGAGCAAAGTAGTTGGTCAACAAATTTAGTAATATAAATTAGGACTCGGTATGTCATTTATACATGTTTAATAGAAATGGTGAGTGTTTGAGTGAGCAAAGTAGTTGGTCAACAAATTTAGTAATATAAATTAGGACTCGGTATGTCATTTATACATGTTTAATAGAAATGGTGAGTGTTTGAGTGAGCAAAGTAGTTGGTTAACAAATTTAGTAATATAAATTAGGACTCGGTATGTCATTTATACATGTTTAATAGAAATGGTGAGTGTTTGAGTGAGCAAAGTAGTTGGTCAACAAATTTAGTAATATAAATTAGGACTCGGTATGTCATTTATACATGTTTAATAGAAATGGTGAGTGTTTGAGTGAGCAAAGTAGTTGGTCAACAAATTTAGTAATATAAATTGTGGACTCGGTATGTCATTTATACATGTTTAATAGAAATGGTGAGTGTTTGAGTGAGCAAAGTAGTTGGTCAACAAATTTAGTAATTGAATTGTGGACTCGGTATGTCATTTATACATGTTTAATAGAAATGGTGAGTGTTTGAGTGAGCAAAGTAGTTGGTCAACAAATTTAGTAATTTAATTTAGGATTCGGTATGTCATTTATACATGTTTAATAGAAATGGTGAGTGTTTGAGTGAGCAAAAGTAGTTGGTCAACAAATTTAGTAATATAAATTAGGACTCGGTATGTCATTTATACATGTTTAATAGAAATGGTGAGTGTTTGAGTGAGCAAAGTAGTTGGTCAACAAATTTAGTAATATAAATTAGGACTCGGTATGTCATTTATACATGTTTAATAGAAATGGTGAGTGTTTGAGTGAGCAAAGTAGTTGGTCAACAAATTTAGTAATTGAATTGTGGACTCGGTATGTCATTTATACATGTTTAATAGAAATGGTGAGTGTTTGAGTGAGCAAAGTAGTTGGTCAACAAATTTAGTAATTTAAATTGTGGACTCGGTATGTCATTTATACATGTTTAATAGAAATGGTGAGTGTTTGAGTGAGCAAAAGTAGTTGGTCAACAAATTTAGTAATATAAATTATGGACTCGGTATGTCATTTATACATGTTTAATAGAAATGGTGAGTGTTTGAGTGAGCAAAGTAGTTGGTCAACAAATTTAGTAATATAAATTAGGACTCGGTATGTCATTTATACATGTTTAATAGAAATGGTGAGTGTTTGAGTGAGCAAAGTAGTTGGTCAACAAATTTAGTAATATAAATTATGGAATCGGTATGTCATTTATACATGTTTAATAGAAATGGTGAGTGTTTGAGTGAGCAAAGTAGTTGGTCAACAAATTTAGTAATATAAATTAGGACTCGGTATGTCATTTATACATGTTTAATAGAAATGGTGAGTGTTTGAGTGAGCAAAGTAGTTGGTCAACAAATTTAGTAATTGAATTGTGGACTCGGTATGTCATTTATACATGTTTAATAGAAATGGTGAGTGTTTGAGTGAGCAAAGTAGTTGGTCAACAAATTTAGTAATTGAATTGTGGACTCGGTATGTCATTTATACATGTTTAATAGAAATGGTGAGTGTTTGAGTGAGCAAAGTAGTTGGTCAACAAATTTAGTAATTAAATTGTGGACTCGGTATGTCATTTATACATGTTTAATAGAAATGGTGAGTGTTTGAGTGAGCAAAGTAGTTGGTCAACAAATTTAGTAATTGAATTGTGGACTCGGTATGTCATTTATACATGTTTAATAGAAATTGGTGAGTGTTTGAGTGAGCAAAAGTAGTTGGTCAACAAATTTAGTAATATAAATTGTGGACTCGGTATGTCATTTATACATGTTTAATAGAAATGGTGAGTGTTTGAGTGAGCAAAGTAGTTGGTCAACAAATTTAGTAATATAAATTAGGACTCGGTATGTCATTTATACATGTTTAATAGAAATGGTGAGTGTTTGAGTGAGCAAAGTAGTTGGTCAACAAATTTAGTAATATAAATTAGGACTCGGTATGTCATTTATACATGTTTAATAGAAATGGTGAGTGTTTGAGTGAGCAAAGTAGTTGGTCAACAAATTTAGTAATATAAATTAGGACTCGGTATGTCATTTATACATGTTTAATAGAAATGGTGAGTGTTTGAGTGAGCAAAGTAGTTGGTCAACAAATTTAGTAATATAAATTAGGACTCGGTATGTCATTTATACATGTTTAATAGAAATGGTGAGTGTTTGAGTGAGCAAAGTAGTTGGTCAACAAATTTAGTAATTGGAATTGTGGACTCGGTATGTCATTTATACATGTTTAATAGAAATGGTGAGTGTTTGAGTGAGCAAAGTAGTTGGTCAACAAATTTAGTAATATAAATTAGGACTCGGTATGTCATTTATACATGTTTAATAGAAATGGTGAGTGTTTGAGTGAGCAAAGTAGTTGGTCAACAAATTTAGTAATTGAATTGTGGACTCGGTATGTCATTTATACATGTTTAATAGAAATGGTGAGTGTTTGAGTGAGCAAAGTAGTTGGTCAACAAATTTAGTAATATAAATTAGGACTCGGTATGTCATTTATACATGTTTAATAGAAATGGTGAGTGTTTGAGTGAGCAAAGTAGTTGGTCAACAAATTTAGTAATATAAATGAGGACTCGGTATGTCATTTATACATGTTTAATAGAAATGGTGAGTGTTTGAGTGAGCAAAGTAGTTGGTCAACAAATTTAGTAATATAAATTAGGACTCGGTATGTCATTTATACATGTTTAATAGAAATGGTGAGTGTTTGAGTGAGCAAAGTAGTTGGTCAACAAATTTAGTAATTGAATTGTGGACTCGGTATGTCATTTATACATGTTTAATAGAAATGGTGAGTGTTTGAGTGAGCAAAGTAGTTGGTCAACAAATTTAGTAATATAAATTAGGACTCGGTATGTCATTTATACATGTTTAATAGAAATGGTGAGTGTTTGTGTGATCAACGTAGTTGTTCAACTCTTTTAGTAGTGGAAGTGTGGACTCGGTATGTCATTTATACATGTTTAATAGAAATGGTGAGTGTTTGAGTGAGCAAAGTAGTTGGTCAACAAATTTAGTAATATAAATTAGGACTCGGTATGTCATTTATACATGTTTAATAGAAATGGTGAGTGTTTGAGTGAGCAAAGTAGTTGGTCAACAAATTTAGTAATATAAATTAGGACTCGGTATGTCATTTATACATGTTTAATAGAAATGGTGAGTGTTTGAGTGAGCAAAGTAGTTGGTCAACAAATTTAGTAATATAAATTAGGACTCGGTATGTCATTTATACATGTTTAATAGAAATGGTGAGTGTTTGAGTGAGCAAAGTAGTTGGTCAACAAATTTAGTAATATAAATTAGGACTCGGTATGTCGTTTATACATGTTTAATAGAAATGGCGAGTGTTTGAGTGAGCAAAGTAGTTGGTCAACAAATTTAGTAATATAAATTGTGGACTCGGTATGTCATTTATACATGTTTAATAGAAATGGTGAGTGTTTGAGTGAGCAAAGTAGTTGGTCAACAAATTTAGTAATATAAATTAGGACTCGGTATGTCATTTATACATGTTTAATAGAAATGGTGAGTGTTTGAGTGAGCAAAGTAGTTGGTCAACAAATTTAGTAATATAAATTAGGACTCGGTATGTCATTTATACATGTTTAATAGAAATGGTGAGTGTTTGAGTGAGCAAAGTAGTTGGTCAACAAATTTAGTAATTGAATTGTGGACTCGGTATGTCATTTATACATGTTTAATAGAAATGGTGAGTGTTTGAGTGAGCAAAGTAGTTGGTCAACAAATTTAGTAATATAAATTAGGACTCGGTATGTCATTTATACATGTTTAATAGAAATGGTGAGTGTTTGAGTGAGCAAAGTAGTTGGTCAACAAATTTAGTAATATAAATTAGGACTCGGTATGTCATTTATACATGTTTAATAGAAATGGTGAGTGTTTGAGTGAGCAAAGTAGTTGGTCAACAAATTTAGTAATATAAATTAGGACTCGGTATGTCATTTATACATGTTTAATAGAAATGGTGAGTGTTTGAGTGAGCAAAGTAGTTGGTCAACAAATTTAGTAATATAAATTAGGACTCGGTATGTCATTTATACATGTTTAATAGAAATGGTGAGTGTTTGAGTGAGCAAAGTAGTTGGTCAACAAATTTAGTAATTGAATTGTGGACTCGGTATATCATTTATACATGTTTAATAGAAATGGTGAGTGTTTGAGTGAGCAAAGTAGTTGGTCAACAAATTTAGTAATATAAATTAGGACTCGGTATGTCATTTATACATGTTTAATAGAAATGGTGAGTGTTTGAGTGAGCAAAGTAGTTGGTCAACAAATTTAGTAATATAAATTAGGACTCGGTATATCATTTATACATGTTTAATAGAAATGGTGAGTGTTTGAGTGAGCAAAGTAGTTGGTCAACAAATTTAGTAATATAAATTATGGACTCGGTATGTCATTTATACATGTTTAATAGAAATGGTGAGTGTTTGAGTGAGCAAAAGTAGTTGGTCAACAAATTTAGTAATATAAATTAGGACTCGGTATGTCATTTATACATGTTTAATAGAAATGGTGAGTGTTTGAGTGAGCAAAGTAGTTGGTCAACAAATTTAGTAATATAAATTAGGACTCGGTATGTCATTTATACATGTTTAATAGAAATGGTGAGTGTTTGAGTGAGCAAAGTAGTTGGTCAACAAATTTAGTAATATAAATTAGGACTCGGTATGTCATTTATACATGTTTAATAGAAATGGTGAGTGTTTGAGTGAGCAAAGTAGTTGGTCAACAAATTTAGTAATATAAATTAGGACTCGGTATGTCATTTATACATGTTTAATAGAAATGGTGAGTGTTTGAGTGAGCAAAGTAGTTGGTCAACAAATTTAGTAATATAAATTAGGACTCGGTATGTCATTTATACATGTTTAATAGAAATGGTGAGTGTTTGAGTGAGCAAAGTAGTTGGTCAACAAATTTAGTAATATAAATTAGGACTCGGTATGTCATTTATACATGTTTAATAGAAATGGTGAGTGTTTGAGTGAGCAAAGTAGTTGGTCAACAAATTTAGTAATATAAATTAGGACTCGGTATGTCATTTATACATGTTTAATAGAAATGGTGAGTGTTTGAGTGAGCAAAGTAGTTGGTCAACAAATTTAGTAATATAAATTAGGACTCGGTATGTCATTTATACATGTTTTAATAGAAATGGTGAGTGTTTGAGTGAGCAAAGTAGTTGGTCAACAAATTTAGTAATTGAATTGTGGACTCGGTATGTCATTTATACATGTTTAATAGAAATGGTGAGTGTTTGAGTGAGCAAAGTAGTTGGTCAACAAATTTAGTAATATAAATTAGGACTCGGTATGTCATTTATACATGTTTAATAGAAATGGTGAGTGTTTGAGTGAGCAAAGTAGTTGGTCAACAAATTTAGTAATATAAATTAGGACTCGGTATGTCATTTATACATGTTTAATAGAAATGGTGAGTGTTTGAGTGAGGCAAAGTAGTTGGTCAACAAATTTAGTAATATAAATTAGGACTCGGTATGTCATTTATACATGTTTAATAGAAATGGTGAGTGTTTGAGTGAGCAAAGTAGTTGGTCAACAAATTTAGTAATATAAATTAGGACTCGGTATGTCATTTATACATGTTTTAATAGAAATGGTGAGTGTTTGAGTGAGCAAAGTAGTTGGTCAACAAATTTAGTAATTGAATTGTGGACTCGGTATGTCATTTATACATGTTTAATAGAAATGGTGAGTGTTTGAGTGAGCAAAGTAGTTGGTCAACAAATTTAGTAATATAAATTAGGACTCGGTATGTCATTTATACATGTTTAATAGAAATGGTGAGTGTTTGAGTGAGCAAAGTAGTTGGTCAACAAATTTAGTAATATAAATTAGGACTCGGTATGTCATTTATACATTGAGACGGGCGAACACCTGTGTAGAGAATGTCTCAAGTTGGAAATTTGGAAGAAAAGAAGACACGTTCTAGAATCACGTGTTTCACGAGGATTCTAAAATGTTCTAACCGTATACTTACCAAATAATGATCCATAAAGATGTTCTTCATGCAATTGTCCTTTTTCCTGGAAAGTGTCTCTTGATCCAGACCCGCTTTGTACAAAGTCTTCGCATGACCCACCTGACCATTGCCAAGACAATCAAAGTACAGATCGACAATGATTTGTACTCCCATGGGATACTTTTTGTGAGTACGATTGCGCTCATGCTGCATTGCCAAATCGACGGTCAACAGTAGATCAAACATCGCTTTGTCGAGAATTGGTATCTTGATGGGCGATTTGTCGCAGACAAATTCGAAAAAGTCATTGCATGGATCGCGGTTGAAGTTGAGAGTTTTCTCCAGGTCTCGTTCGTATTCGAGGAGATTTGTGATGGGACTTTTGGTTGAGGTGATGGGTTGAGCTGTGGAAGTGAGTTCCACGGGTTGGCTTGTTGGTTGCAGTGTGGTGGAAGTGGGTCCCACAGTTGGTTCTGACGTTTGTACAGTTGGTTCCTCTGTAAGCACCTCAATAGAACTCGGTTCGGTTGATTCTGGTGATGTAACTTTTGATTGGACACTAGTGCTCGAATGTTCCGACTCTGTAGTCCTCTCTGTAGTTGGTAATTCTTGCGATTCTGTTACAAAATTTTGAATTAGATATTAACAATCTTTATAAAATCACTTATCGATTGTGCTCTCATCTGTTGGTTGTTCTCAACCGAAATTTCGCTAATTAATTATAAGTTTCATATATGATCCTTATAAGAATATCCTTACAAATGTGCTCAAACATTTGAGACAATGAGACAAACCCTGTCGACCTCTCAAATAAAGCGATTTTCTCATTAAAAGTTTATTAATTACAACAAAATCAAATTAAAATTATTGCAATCTTATAAGATTATGTCATTTGTGTCCAAGGTTTGAATGACATCAAAATTCGGTTTGACCACTTGTTCGTAATCACATCTGCTTAGTGATCTAATATTACGATTCCAAGCTGAGTTTGGTTGTTCCACCATGAAAATTAAATTCAAATCTCTATGTTGATCGCCGTTTGAGGGACTTAGATCAGTGGCCCATCCAGTGCAATCGTTTTCGTGCCACACGGTCACACACTTTGCATGTGTGTCAATGGATTGTGCCCAATTTGCTCGATCATACGTTCGCAAATCTACACATGTGCGATTGTTTGGAATAACAAATGTTTGATTAATTCCTCCAAAGCCTGCATTTTCGTATAATGTTGCCTCACAGGGGGCGATTTGAGCGGGATACGACACTTCACTTGAGAGCAATGTCAGTGTTCGGGGAATTCTCGGCGAATAGCTTGTAATCCAGGAATTTCGTAGTATGATGTTCCTTTTTTCGTAATCACAGCTACTTAGTGATCCAATATTATGGCTCCAAGAAGTGTTTGGTTTTTCGAGGATGTAAATTAGGTTCAAATCGTTATGTTTAACACCATTTTCGGGACTTAGGTCGGTTGCCCATCCAGTGCAAGCATTGCCATGCCACACTGTAATACATTTCCCTGCGGTACTGATGGCTTTTGCCCAATTTGCTCGGTCATATTTTCGCAAATCAACACAGGTACGATTGTTTGGAATATCAAACTTTTGATTAATTCCTCCAAAGCCAGTCTTTTCGTATAATGTTGCTACACAGGGTGCGATTTGATCGGGATTCGACAATTCACTTGAAAGCAATGTTAGAGTTCTGGAATTTTTCGGAAAATATTTTGTAATCGACAGTTTGTGTTGTTTGTTTTTCCTTTTTGCGTACTCACAACCACTGATTGATCCGATATTTTGTTTCCAATTAGCGTTTGGCTCCTCTTTGATGCGAAATTGTCTCAAGTCATGAGGTCTCAAGCCATCTGCGGGTGTGATTTCCACAGACCATCCAGTGCAGTCGTAAGTGTACCAGACCGTAACACAGGTGCCATGTGTAATCAAGGACCCGGCCCAGTTTGCTTTGTCATATTTTCTCAAATCAACACATGTGCGATTATTGGCAATGACAATGTGTTCACTTGCGCCAAGAAAGTTCATTTGTTCAAATAGAGTCACTTTACTGGAAGTCTCCGTGAGGTGAGCCAAGGCTGTTTGTCCAGCATTCGCATCTCCATGAACAATGTGGCACAAATTGATTAGCAAAACAATTGCTGGTAGTAGTTCGAGTATCACCCTCATTGTTGGTGATTGGTTGAGTTTGTGGATGTCAATTCGGTAAATTTGTTTCTTATTTCTTATGGACAAGACAAAATATGCAAAAAGTGTCAAACAAATTGTGATGCGACATGATCTTCCAGACAGGCATATTTATTGCCAAAGGCAGATGGAGAATCAGCTCCGAGACATGAGTTGCATAGTTGCAATCCTCTTGTTTGTCTCTCATTCCTAATAAATCGATAAGGCGAAAAAAAGATTGCTTGATTGCAGTTAAAGCAAGAGAAAGTATGCAATTTGATATTGGAATCATGGCCATCATCATGTATTTACCATTTTTACCATGATAAGCTTATTGGTACTACGTGTACATGGGCTTACAGACAAGTTTGTCAATTCAATAACAACATGTTTCGCCTTCTGTTCGGACACTTCTCCAATTTATTTTGTTGTCGAACAGTTCGACTCGAACTGATACTGTGAATTATAATGTAATATGGTGATAATTATTTCATTTAAAAAAATTTCATTCCTTACAGGTAACATTTAAATTTAATTGATAAAAAGGATACTAGCTAAGGTAATGGATAAAATGGTATTAAAAATACAAATTTAAAAGTGTTACAATATCTTTTATTGGGAAAAAAGATTTCAAATTTAAAGATACTCTCCATTAAATTAACAAAATGATCAAATCATTTTAATCGATAAAGTCAATTGTCGTCCATTATTAGCGGCGACATTTCTAATTTGCACGATGATTTCCAGTTTTGATTTGTTTGATCAGTTGAATTCAAATAACATTGAGATTTATCAACAGCAACACAACAAGATAGACCAAACGAAACAAAATAGTTAAGAAAAATTGTCTGGACATGGCTTCTTTCAATTGAGCTGGACTTCAGATATGAACTAATCAAAAAGTATCAATTTAGAGAACTTACTTAAATATGTCATTCGATGGACTGGAATTATTATAATCGAAAGGATACACGATAACGAGCAGGAAATTAATCATCGATTTTAGTGAAATCTGTCTGTAAATTGATGCACAAAATAACTGATAAAACTTATTAGTAATGATTTTTATGTGAGTCACCTGTAATGTGTTTTATGTTTAAATTTTAGATTAGTTTGTAAAAATCTGAAATCAACAAGATTCATTTGTTTATAATGCAAAATAATGTCAATAAGCAAATAATATTTCACATGGAATTTGAAAGAATCTCTCCTTTGGGCAGATACTTAAAGTCTTCCTGTCCAAAGTTAAAGCAACACTGCTGATGGGCAGACAGACCAAAAGCAGCAAAGTATGGTCTCGAGTAGAATTGAAAATTCTCCTGAAATTTGACCAAATTTCTAATGTAAATGATCTCTCCATTGAGATAAAACACAAATCTCGATTTGTCCACATCAATCAAGCAGCCCATCACATCACCAACTTTCCATGTGGGCAGTGTCGCAATGTGTAACCGTCTGTCGTTGTGCCACAAACAACTTTGATACAGATCGAGACAAATGACAAATCTTTCTACACCATCCACGTCCAGTGTGACCCAGCCAATTTTCATCGAACCACTTGTCAGTAGAATTGTCTCGTAAAAATTTGTTCCAGAAGTGAAAGAAATGTTTGATCGGAACATTTCATATTTAAAATCTCCTCGAATCGATATTTGATCTTTGGAAAGAAGACAAAATTTTGCAGAACCATCAGAATTTAGTGAAGAAATTGAAGTTGCTTGAGAATTGAGACTTTCCAAGAACGAATTTGCACAGAAACTGATTTGATACTTTAAACATTCAAAATTGTGCTTGTAAACATCTTTAACGGTACATGAATTGTAGTATTTAGAATATTTCGAAAGAATTTGAATCAAATTTGCATTATTCAACATATGAACTCGATTTGCTTCGCACTGTGATAACATCTGAAAACAATTGACCGCAAACAGTTGAGTCCAATTATTTTGATTTTGTTTGAGCGTTTGCAGTAACATTGAGCACACTTCAATGTACAAATCTTGTGGATGAATCAAAGTTTGTTGTTGATTGTCGTTTTGTAGGTAAATGAAAGTGTTTCGTATCATCAAGAACAGCACAATGCACACATTCTGTCTTTTGCGATCGTTCACTTGATTTGCCATCAGTGGAATGGAGACAAATGCGTTCAGGAGTGGAATCAACTGCATCGATGACCATTCGCCAATGTTTGGTGTTGAGTAGTGCTCAATCCAACCGACTAGAATGTCGAGTCGACTCTCATTCATCTTCATACTCGATCCCAGCAATCGGACAATCGAATGATACAGTCGAAGTCTGCCATTGTCTTGGTTAATTAGATTTGCAAACTTTTCCAACAAAATTACATTGAAATACTCTTCATCGTAATAATCATTAGCCACTTGATCCTCCAGTTCGTTGATCCATTGATCATAGTCGAGTTGTGTCTCATCCTGCTCGAATCGATGCCACAGTTGATCTTTCGCGCTGATGTACTCGAGACAATATCGATTTGCATTCTCATTTGTTGCTGAATGAAAGTCACTGTACTCATGTTTCGATGGTGGAAATGAGAATGGTTTCTGTCCAAAATTGAACAAACATTGCTGATGTGCAAATAGAGAGACTGCTGCGAAATATGGAGGTGTGAAATTGGTGGTGAAATCTATCTTGTCAAAATTGTCAATTGGATGACCGTTGAGATAGAAAGTCAATT
Source organism: Rhizoglyphus robini (assembly GCA_023373905.1). Lineage (NCBI taxonomy): Eukaryota > Metazoa > Arthropoda > Arachnida > Sarcoptiformes > Acaridae > Rhizoglyphus > Rhizoglyphus robini. Next base: position 11,541 of record JAKIJQ010000552.1, on the reverse strand, counting down.
GATGCTTGTCCGAGTCGAGCAAACATCCCAGAACATCTCCAGCCTGCCATCGAGGTACATTTCTGAGTGGCACAGGTTTTCCATGCCAAATCCATCGATTGTGTCCATCGAAACCAATCGACTGGCAATCATCACCTAAATGTTTGTAGTCAGCCAATTGACACGCTCCACTCGCCCATCCAACTCTCATCTGTCCACTGGTGAGCAGTGTGACCTCATAAAAGTAGACACCACAAAGAAAGGCAAACGATGAACGAACAAACAAACAGTGGAATGAATCATCTTCACATCGAACTGACAGTCGATCGGGTGATAGCTTTACAGGTGGGAAATGAAGTGGCAGACTGTGCAACAGATTGGTGGGCACTAAAATGTGCTCCAAAGTCCATCGAGCACAGAAGCTCACTTGAAGACGATAGACCGACAAGTTGGACTTGGGCAGCAAATCTGGATTCAAATCTGTGGCTAATTGCGAAAATGAATCTACGATTCGTTTACGAAAATTTTGATTCAAATCAAACTGAATTATGTTGACCAATCGACACTCAACCCCAATCATCGCGTACAGAACAGTTTCCATTCGTTTTGACTGTTCAATGATTCGCATCAAATAGTCGAGTATTTGATCGCTGATCGTTTGTTTCATTGAATGCGCACAATTTTCAAGTAGAATCAACATAATCAAACACAAATTTTGATGAATTACTTCTCCGAATTTGTTCAAATCACCAATGATGATTGGTTGAATCATTTGGATAAACTTGTACAGAACTCCCGTCTTTGAAACATTCGGCTCCATAAAGTAGAGCTCAAAAAGAGTGTTATAGTAAATGTGCAAATCTTGTTTGATTTGACCATTTCCCATTAGATTGATCATTGATTGACTCAGTCGAAGAATGCCTTGTTCACATTTGATCGCTTCACCATTGGCCATTCCACTTTCAATTAGATTGAAACGCCCACTCGGAGGTTTAGTCAAAATGGACTCAGTGAGCACTTTATCGAACTCATCTTGAGTTGCATCACTGAAATGAGCAAACAATTTACGAATGAACACAAATGTCGGTTCGAGTAAACGATAAATTTGTGCATTTCCAATTGATTCTGTATGAGCATCTCTGTATCGAATACCACGCGGAGGATTTTTGAAGGTCTTCTGACCGAAATTGAAGAAAACTTGCTGGTTGTATGAAGTTAGAGTTACTGAAGCAAACCAATTGTGCGATTTAAAGTGAGATTCTGTTTGAGTGTAAATTGACACTCCATTGAGGTAAAAGACAAATTTGTATGCGTCGAGGTAGATCAAGCATCCAACCACATCACCTCTCTTCCACTGAGCAACATTGTCCAGCCTTATCGCATCACCATCATACCAAATGCACATTTCATGTCCATCAAACCCAATCGATTGTTTGTTATCATCTCCAAGTGCACACCGAGCATCGATATACGATTTACCCTCTCGACTACACCAACCAATTCGCATTGATCCATTCGCCTGTAGGATCACTTCGTAAAAGAAAACACTCGAATTGATTGCAAACTCAGATCGAACAGTGTAGGGTTTGGTGGTTGATGTTTGAAGTCGAGCTGACAGTCCTTCAGGGCCCAATTTGATAGGAGACAAATTGGTGGGTTGTTTGGTCAAGTTTGGTGAAGATAATGCAACAGGGTTGAGATTATTATTGCCATCAAAAATAGAGCAAAGTGATTTGACTGAAGAAAACGATGCTAAATTGTTGTCCATTTTGTAGTAAACAGCTTCAAGAATTGTGTATTCAAACTAAAGTACAAAATATCAATTTGTTCTCGTGTTTTATAATGTTGAAATCAAAAATGTTTATTAATGCTGCAACTCGCACCTGAAAATATTTCATAAATTCTTGAAAAGAAAATGAAAGAATGTTTCATCTTTACTGGCAAGGCATTGATTGATTGATTGATTTGATTAATATTGTGTCAATGTTAATTAACAATGAGAAATCATTATGATGGTCATGTGCATTTCAACTTGTTACACTTCACAAGTGTCTCTCAGTGTTTATCAAAACTAGTTCACTTGGTGCACAAATTGTACATAATACAGAGAGATGCTATACATAGTCAACTCAAACCAAGCCAAACAAGGTGGACAGAATGACAAATTCCGAGAAAAATGTTATTTACACAACAACAACTTTCTTCTTCTTCTTTTCGAATGAACTTGCTGCATGATAAGTGACTGCACAATGATAAGAGACACTGTTTGGTTGTTTGTGCGTTCAATTTGTATATTTGATAGACAGAAAAAGTCTGTGCAGCCAGTAGCTCTGATAACAGGCACAAACGCCAAATAACACATTTCAATTTATTTGTCCAATCCTATTCATATTTTTCAGAAAATGGTGCACTTTAAAGTTGCTATTGAACTGAAAAGTTAGTAACAGTGTTACGGAAAATGAATTAGGCTTAATTACTTTTTGTAAATAGTAACAGAATCTTCAATTTATGGCAGATTTTAATATGTGATTTCTATGTGTGCTCATTTTAAGTTATTAAAAGTCAAGAGTTGTTAAGAGTTATTGCATTTATATGCCATTTGCCGGCTTTTTTCAACTTAATGTTTATTTTCTTTGAGTTTGGCTCAAAATTAAAAAATTTAGTTATCATTAGGCATTATGTCAAAATTTTCCAAAAGATTCAAATTAAATATAATCGACCACGTCATTTCTGTGATTATTTTTAGCTAAATCTAGCACACTTGAACCGTCGTATGTTTTCTTGTTCAACGGCAGCATCACAAAATACTTGACAATGTGCAACCGTCCAAGATGGGCAGCATGATGAAGTGGTGTCCAGCCTTGTTCGTCTTCAATTTGGCTCATGTCGAGACCAGTTTTGTGATATTTGTTGACCAACTGTTTCACCAACTCCAACTTGTCATCAATCACTGCACTTTGAATCATCTTTTGAGCCAAATATTTGCTCACTTCGGTTTTGTTCAGTTGAAGTGATAAATCTAGAGCAGATTCATTCTGCTTTGTTTGAGCAAACAAGTCAGCACTTTTCCTTATCAAAAATTTTATTCTTGATAAATTTCCATACGCAACAGCTTCATGCAACATTGTCCAGTGATTTTGGTTTATTTTTGCATTGATCAGAAATGTTGCCGTCTCTAGATGATGATTGCTAATTGCTAGATCTAGTGCAGTGTCACCTTGATCATTGTGAGCTGTGATGTTCAGATGAGAGTTGATTGAGTTTTCGATTAATTGTTTGACAATTTCCAAGTCACCTTTATGGGCTGCATGATGCAGTAAAGTCCAACCATGCTCATCAATATGATCAGTAGCAGTAGATTCTGTACATGAAACTATCATTTGAGGAACTAAACTAGTGAGATTTTCACTTTGAGGCAGATTGATTGTCATGTTTGGACAATTGAATGCTTTTGGATGAAGACCAAATGCAATTTGAGTTAGAAACACAAAGACAAAAATCAAACCGAAGCAAATAATAAGTAGCAATATTAAATTAATTTTCAGTTGTTGCTTGTTGCTTATTAGACAACAAGATTTGGTGATGCGATTTTCTGAAACTGTTCCATCAGGAGAAACATTTTCTTCGAGTTGAAAGTTGTAAATTCGTTTGACCATGATGATAAAGTTTTGTATTTGTCTTTTTGTAGATTTGAAGTGTAATTGATATATTTTATACAAAAACACAAGGAAATCGATCGATTTGAAACGAATCAAATACGATCACTAAAACAACTGATTTGATCAAACATTTGTGATTCATGAAAAGTGAAAGATGAGTCACCATCCTGTAATGATTTAAGGCAACATTTGGTTTGCCTTGGGATGACTTTGTCGACAACAAATTGAAGGAGATAATATTAACACAGTTTGGTTTTATTTATGTATCCGTAATCTGTATAATGAGTCGTATGGTAGCTTCCATCAAGCATCGATGACAATTTCATGCTAATTGACGACTAGTTTGATATATTGCACTACTTATCACTAATACGATGATGATTTCATTCAAAGTGATGTCAATTTATTACTGTAAATAATGTCACATTTTTATTTTATAAAGTTTTTACAGAACAAAACTTATTAGTAATAAGTTATTACATAACCACCTCCGTTTCTTCCGTAATAACTTTTGAACGATTAATGATGGGAACGTACTCATTACTAATAGCCAAAGATGAGACACCAACATCGTCTCTACTTTTTTCTTCTTCACATGAAATTTCATCAACCGAATGTACAGTTTCGTCGATCTGATCGTAGTAATGTTCGAGTGATTCCTGTGAATAACGAACACTAAATCTTCTATCTTCTTGAGATATTTGTTCACGTTTCTTCACTTTTGAAATCTCAATCAAAATGTAACCGATTGCAAAAAGGAAAACTAGTAGTAGGACTAGGATTGTGATTGTGAAAACTAAATCAAAATTAATTTAAATAACTTAAATTTATTTCAGAATACTTACTCCACATAATCGATGATGTATTTGGATTTGTCTCTTGATTCTTGGAAGCTTTGTCGTTACTTGTAGTATTGTGTTCAGGAATCTGGTCTAAAGCCTCATTTAGCTTATTAATCTCGAATCTCTTGCAAATGTCTTCAATGATTGAATTTTCCGATACTTCTTGTGCCTCATCACATTCGTGTTTATGCTCAATCGGATTGGCCGTTTCATAAACTCGAACCCAATCAATCAAAAAGACAGGACATTTCCAGTCAAGTACAGTATCCCTGTTTGGAATTGAGTGTTCACTAGTTTTTCTTCCACCAACTTTGATCTGAAGCACAATCTGAAACTTGTCCATCGTAGAAAGATTAATTTGCGGAGACACTTTTGAGTATTGTTCGTCAAAGAAGAATAGAATCACTCCAGTAGAACTCATTTCAATTCCATAAGTATGAAAGTGATTGACCACATCGACAGCTGTACTAGTACTGTCCGAATTGATCGATTCAACGGGTTCAACTCGAAACTTGTTCCCCTCAAAATGTCCAACGTTTCTTTTGATATTAATCGACTCTTGAGTGTTGCACGCAATTTGAAGTAGATTTGATCGTTTGTTGTGGACATTTTGAAGAAACAGACAGGTTTGTATGTAATCACCAATCGGTTGTTTGGCTCGTATTTCAAATCGAATTTTCTGATAATCGGGTCTAAAACTTTTCTTTGAAACAATCGTAACACCAGTGAAATTATGTTCAAGATATTTCTCCCGATTTGCACGTAAAATCAAATAATCGTTTGATAGATTAACGTTTGACCGAACACTACAACTCACTTGTGCCATACTGTGAACAGTGTCGTAACAGTCTTTCAACATATCGTACTGCACATTCCATGAATTCAGAGAAAGATTTGATGAAAAGTTATCTTGCCAAACAAGTTTCCATGTTTGTGGAGACAATTTTTTGTAACAAGAATTGTCTGAAGCATTTGCAATCGAATTTATTCTGTTTATGTTGCTTAAAAATAAATAAAATAACCACAAATGCAAAAGTGTCATAATTTTGATATACCAACGATTCACAAATACTTATACTTAAAAAACGGTCAAACTTTAATGTAAATAAGAAAATTAAACAACTTATGAGTATGTCAACTAAATTATAACCAAAAAGTTCAGGATGTTTTTAAGTGACATTTTCTGAACATCTATTTTTAACGTCAATTCTTATCTCATGAAAAATATGCACAAAACAAGTCTCTTTACTGAACAATCACAATTGCATTTCCTAACAAATTACACAACAAACAATATGAAATACTAAACTCAAATATCCTTTTAGAATACCAAGTTGACTGGCACAACATTTTGCTTTCAGAGTTGAGCATAACACAAATAGAGATTCACCAATTAATTTATTAGGCAAACGATTTACATACGAACAGAACTCGATGCTTCAATGCCTGAAATAAGATTACTTTCACTGTAGGACACAGTTGGCTGTCGAGCAAGACGAATCTGTTCCGATCTCACCAAATGATAAGTAACAAAGCACACGAGCACAATCAACAGTAATAATATGCCAATTAATGGATAAATCACTGAAACGCTGTCACTTTTAGCCATAATAGAACGTAATTCAGTGCAAATGTCATCTCGGGCGGTGTTAGTGGTGTCGTCGGTAAATTTGCACGGTGACAGTCCGGACGAGTTTGACACATTTTGATACACTCGAATGTAGTCGACAATCAGTGCGGGACAGTCCCAAACGAGATTCTCAACATTGTCTGGAATTGGGGCCATTGGAGAGAACAATTGACCGCCCACACCAATTTGCAGTATAATTTGGTGAAATTTGCCCATTTGTGCCCGATCAAATGTTATAGGAACACTAGCAATTCCATCGTAGAAAAATTGCACAACAGTTTCATTCCATTCGAGCACATAAATATGAAACTTCTGCAAGTCTGCTTCTATGCCCAAGGCCACTAAATCGATATCTCTATCAATCTGTTCTTTTGTGTTCAGAAATATTTCTCGGTGGATAGTAGGTTCCTGTAGGTTGGACAGCATATCAATTTGACCAAACTCTGGCCAAAAAGTTTGATTCGAGTTGAATGTGTAGATGGAAGGGCGAATCTGTGCTCCAATCGGCATCGAAGCTCGAATCTCGTAACGACCATGACTGAAATCTGCCTTACGTGACATGATGGTCGAGCCAGTGTAGAAGTGTTGATTGTATTTCTCGTACTTGGCACTCAAAACTAAATTGCCCGACTTTGTTTGAGCATTCTTGGCAACACTGCAACTCACTTGCTGAAGACCATTCGCTATGGAATATAACAATTAAATTATGAACATGTAAATTAAATTTAAAATGGTAAAACGAAGTTAATGAACAAAAAAACTAACTTGAACAAAAGACTCCTTCGTTCACCACCAACCAATCGTCATTCAATTTAGAATCATGGAAGCCATCCTGCCAAACCAATTTCCATTTCCAACTTTGACTTTCATTAGAATTCAAATAACATTCATGAAGTGGATTTGCACAAAAAGATAGACCAAACACAAAAGACAAAATTATGAGAATTAGTTTGTCAGACATTTTTCCAAATTGTGGCAACAAAATTAGACGCCAAACAATGTCACAAGTTTAAGTCATTTTATATTTACTCTAATGGTTAACGTGATTCTCCCTTAAAAGGAAATCCGAATGATAACAAAAAATGATTCATGATTATCAGAAAAACTTTGCGCAGAAATAAACAGGATAACAAAAATGTGTTGATAAAACTTTTTGTAATGATTCATCAACTAATGAGTCATGTTATTTTGCTTGTTTTTGTAGAACCCGTGTACTCAAAAATTACATAGAAAAAATGGTCAAACTCTCGACAAATGTTCAGAACTCGTCGCTTTCTTGGACCAAGTCACATCATACGACTTGTCTTCACTTTTCTTGATTATCACCAAATCTTCACACGATCCATTCTGCTTCAACTTTTCGCTATCATTTTTATCTTTTTGATTATCTTTTTTCGTAGTCCAAATTGGAAGATATTCATTGCTTCCTGAGTTGACCACATCCTTCAGACTCAGATAAGATCTCCCCTTCACGTCGTGTAGATCGAGGTAGGATCTGGATTCAGTTTGATTCAAATTTGAACTTGAAGGTTCGTTATCTTGATAAATTGGAACATCGTAGATTCGTTCTTCACGAGAACTTTCCCTGTTGGGTGGTTCAGGGGTTTCGGATAGTCTCCTTTTCATTGCAAATATTTGCACAAAAATATAAACAATGACTATCATGACGAGGCAAATGAAGGTTACGAGTAAAATTACTTCTGACAATTAAAAATCGATTAATTTCAAATTTATCAAATCATTCAAAGACTTACTCCAATTGTTTTTCATATAATTTCGCATAAATTTAATTTCAATTCCTTTCATCGCTATAATACAGATTGAATCTATAATTTTGCGTTCACTATCATTTGGATTTGTTTGATTGCATTGAGCCAATTCAGTAATTTCCTGTAAATTATCAACTTTTTCAAAGATTCGAATGTAATCGATGATAGTTGCGGGACATTGCCAGTTGAAATCGTCGAAATCGGTTGGAATTGGTTGTTGAAAGTAGCCTTGAAAGTCTTGACTACCTCCTACGCCGATTTGAAGACGAAGTTGGTGATGTGTTGCAAGAGCTTCGTGTACTGTAAAAAATCAGAAATTAAATTATTACAACTTAAGAAAAAAATGTTACCTTTGTCAAAGACAACCGAGTCAACCGAATATTGTTCGTCCAAAAAGAACACCACTTCTTTATCATCCCACTCAACTCCATAAACATGAAATTCATCATGTTGGTTATGCATAAAACGTTCCCCACTTTCCATATCCAAATTTTCATACAAATTCAGTTTTGTATTCAGAATTGTATTGTTGGCAAAATGCACTACTCGATGCAGTGCAGCTTTATCGTACCGAGTCATCATGTCAATCTGTCCATTAAAGTGCCATTTTTTCTGGTTTGTTTCATTTTGAGTGAAAAAACTTGACCGAATTTGACGTCCAAGTGGAAGGGAAGCACGAATCTCAATTCGACCATGTGTGAAGCTGTCTCGTGTGGTCAAAGTTGCTGCAGTGAAGCTCCTTTCAAGATATTTTTCGTGCTTTGCAAAAAGTATTAAATTGCCTTTGATGATTTGGACGTTTTTAGCAACATTGCAGCTATTTTGCCCAATCCAATTTCCTGAAACGTAAAATAAATAAAACCGACAATAAAAAAAGAAGGCAAATTACCATTGCACGTTTCCCTAGTTTCATCAGTGACAATCCAATTTTCAGTCCAATTTTCCTGCTTATCAAACTCATCTTGCCATATGAGTTTGAATGTGTGGTTTGACCGTTGATTCACTACATAGCACGATTTGTTCCTGGAAACATAATTTGCATCAACTTTGAAATTGAGAAAGATAAAATTATACAAAAATATTATCAAACACAAATTAATAAAAAAATATTTAAAGATCGCCATGACCAAACAATTTGATGATGTACAAAACAAACAAAATTGCTGGTATATAAGTGTTTGAACATGTTTTCAAAATTTCATTGACCTAAACAAAGTTCAAGTTCCTAGTAAAAGTATTTCATTATTCCTCATTACACACGGATGCCATTTTAAGATCCTGTTGAATACCATAAATACCATAAATGGACATGACAGGCAACAATATTCACTCAATTTGTACATTTGGATGTTGTATTTATTGAATAACCATGTATGGTATGTTTTGTTATGATCATTAAAATCCTTGTCTAATCATCATGGCTGATCTTACATGAATGTTTGTTTGAAAGTTGAACTTTTTGTGATAAGACATTTTGTCGGACCGCCAAAAAGCACAAAATCTAAATTTTGTTTAACGGATTCAATAAAACGGATCGTGCATTCAAGGAAATGACTTTCCATTATATTCAGCCCTAAGCCATACTGTCGCTTAGGATTTACATAAATAAAAATGGATATACAAATTTGTTTATTTTATCCTAAATTAAATAAGTTAAAATTACTTATTAAAATGTAAAATATAACTTTGTAAATTATTTGTCAATGTCTTTCTTAAGTTTTTTAAAATTTTGTTTTCGACAAAATGCAAACCTCAATCGCATTGTGCAAATGTATAATACATTATGTATTGTCATCGCCAATTCGGAGCGATTTAATAAATGCACCATAATAGTTTTTTCATGTTTCCACGATCATATTCGAATATTTATTATAAATTATATTTACTTGAAATAAAATATCATTTGTTTACAAGTTTGAAAATCTATTGGATTATTTATGATCATTTATGGCACAATTTATCTTTTCGGTTTTTTTAAAGTTTTTAAAAACATTTAAATAATTTGTTTCCACGTTTGCATTGACAGAGCGTGAAGATGACTAATAAATGCAATCATGAGTCATACTACAATTTGATATACCAAATGGTAACTTCTCGCTAACAAAAATCTTATTGATAATATTTGTTGATAAACAGTTGTTTTGCTTGATTAGGAAATGAGTTTGCCTGTCACTTTGTATATATTTGAGTGCATATTACACATCGAAACATTAAAACGCACTAATTTATACGCTCGTTTAGTTATTCAAAAGTAAATCTACAATAATGACAAAAATCTATGAAAAACGTGAGTAATACCAAAACCTTTTCTATCTCTGTGACTATGAAAACTAATTTTAAAATTTATTTTTAAGGCAAAGATTACCCTCTGGTTTGGGTGGATGCTAAAGCGGGCGAATTGCCACTTCACTCAGTGGAAGGTGGCTTGGACTGTGATGGTGAAACATTGTACGTTGGTAGAGCTTTATATGACAAAGACACTATTCCTGGAAAGGTAAATTAATTTGGGAAAAATTTAAATTAAATTAAAATATTTAACTTTGTATTCTAGGTTAAACTATCTTATGGGGGCATTTCTGTAGCTTGTTGTGCGTCAGAGAAAAACATATCCCAATACCAAGTGTTGACCAATCCTAAAAGGGCCACACTTTCCTGGATTAGATATCATGGAACAATGCCCGATGGCGCCATACAAGCTGGGGAGGAAGGCAATGCAGTGCCTCTCTACATTGGTCGTATCGTTTCTCCTGATAAAGGCATTCTTGTTGGAAAGGTTCACAAGGAGAGAGGTCTGATGTTTGCGTCATTCAATGGAGGGGAACATGTGTTTGACATATTCTCGGTGTTGGTGGTGCATCGAAGAAAAACTGTGATGCAACGGGTGGGCACTGCTGCAGGGAGGGTGTTTGCTTTTGTGGCTCCAGTGGCTCGAGCACTGCTTCCAATTGTCCGAATTTTTAAATAATAAAGTATTTAATTACCTTGATGTTTATAGCTTTACAGAATGATGAAAATAATGATAAATTTTATTTCCGAAAGGTTTTGATATTAAGTCAGAAATCCCATAAATATCAAATCAAAAATGTTGTCACAATTTTTTACTAGTTCCAAAGTGGTACTTGCACCAGGGACAGCGATGTTCAGTGTCCTAATGAAAAATTAAAAGAATTAAAGAAATTGTTGGATAATTCATTCAAATATTTGATAATTGACAAACACACCTGACACACGGCCACACAGCATGGAATGAAACAACAGCCAAGACAGCATCTATTTAAAGAAATTATTATTTACTAAGATTTTTGAAATAACATTAAAACTTACCCAATCAAACACAGACCAGATGATAGAAGGTATGTTAGTAAGCCAGGAGTGGATTTAGTCTCTGATAGAACCACAGAGTGACATGTGGGACAGTCCAAATTGGTGGGATCGTGACTTAGCACAAATTGTGGATGTGGTTGTGGTTGAGACATTGTTGAAACTAGTTATGAAAGGCTTAAGCGTGAAGTAATTGGGGAAAATGTTGTATTGACCAAAAAGTTGCCTTTATATCACTTTCTAAACTTGGTCTTGAAGCCAATTTGTTAAAAATTTGTTCTATATATTGACGCGCACTCGACAATCAGATATGCAATGAGTATTCAAAGGTATCCGGTCGA
>JAKIJQ010000551.1:0-29796 GCA_023373905.1 Rhizoglyphus robini | reverse complement strand
TCCATATCGGTGCCGCAACTGTCCATATCGGTGCCGCAACTGTCCATATCGGTGCCGCAACTGTCCATATCGGTGCCGCAACTCTCCATATCGGTGCCGCAACTGTCCATATCGGTGCCGCAACTGTCCATATCGGTGCCGCAACTGTCCATATCGGTGCCGCAACTGTCCATATCGGTGCCGCAACTGTCCATATCAGTGCCGCAACTCATCCTCGGACTGATACTCAAAAAGTATCAGTACGGGGATAACTGTTCATATGAGTGCCGCAACTGTCCATATCGGTGCCGCAACTGTCCATATCGGTGCCGCAACTGTCCATATCGGTGCCGCAACTGTCCATATCGGTGCCGCAACTGTCCATATCGGTGCCGCAACTGTCCATATCGGTGCCGCAACTGTCCATATCGGTGCCGCAACTGTCAATATCGGTGCCGAAACTGTCCATATCGGTGCCGCAACTATCCATATCGGTGCCGCAACTGTCCATATCGGTGCCGCAACTGTCCATATCGGTGCCGCAACTCATCCTCGGACTGATACTCAAAAAGTATCAGTACGAGGATAACTGTTCGTATCGAGTGCCGCAACTGTCCATATCAGTGCCGCAACTGTCCATATCGGTGCCGGAACTGTCCATATCGGTGTCGCAACTATCCATATCGGTGCCGCAACTGTCCATATCGGTGCCGCAACTATCCATATCAGTGCCGCAACTGTCCATATCGGTGCCGCAACTGTCCATATCGGTGCCGCAACTGTCCATATCAGTGCCGCAACTGTCCGTATCGGTGCCGCTACTGTCCATATCGGTGCCGCAACTATCCATATCGGTGCCGCAACTGTCCATATCGGTGCCGCAACTGTCCATATCGGTGCCGCAACTGTCCATATCAGTGCCGCAACTGTCCATATCGGTGCCGCAACTGTCCATATCAGTGCCGCAACTGTCCATATCAGTGCCGCAACTGTCCATATCGGTGCCGCAACTGTCCATATCGGTGCCGCAACTGTCCATATCAGTGCCGCAACTGTCCATATCGGTGCCGCAACTATCCATATCAGTGCCGCAACTGTCCATATCGGTGCCGCAACTGTCCATATCGGTGCCGCAACTGTCCATATCGGTGCCGCAACTGTCCATATCGGTGCCGCAAATGTCCATATCAGTGCCGCAACTGTCCATATCGGTGCCGCAACTGTCCATATCGGTGCCGCAACTGTCCATATCGGTGCCGCAACTGTCCATATCGGTGCCGCAACTCATCCTCGGACTGATACTCAAAAAAGTATCAGTACGAGGATAACTGTCCATATGGGTGCCGCAACTGTCCATATCAGTGCCGCAACTGTCCATATCGGTGCCGCAACTGTCCATATCGGTGCCGCAACTATCCATATCGGTGCCGCAACTGTCCATATCAGTGCCGCAACTGTCCATATCGGTGCCGCAACTGTCCATATCGGTGCCGCAACTGTCCATATCAGTGCCGCAACTGTCCATATCAGTGCCGCAACTGTCCATATCAGTGCCGCAACTGTCCATATCGGTGCCGCAACTGTCCATATCGGTGCCGCAACTGTCCATATCGGTGCCGCAACTATCCATATCAGTGCCGCAACTGTCCATATCGGTGCCGCAACTGTCCATATCAGTGCCGCAACTGTCCATATCGGTGCCGCAACTGTCCATATCGGTGCCGCAACTGTCCATATCGGTGCCGCAACTGTCCATATCAGTGCCGCAACTGTCCATATCAGTGCCGCAACTGTCCATATCAGTGCCGCAACTGTCCATATCGGTGCCGCAACTATCCATATCGGTGACGCAACTGTCCATATCGGTGCCGCAACTGTCCATATCTGTGCCGCAACTGTCCATATCGGTGCCGCAACTGTCCATATCGGTGCCGCAACTGTCCATATCGGTGCCGCAACTGTCCATATCGGTGCCGCAACTGTCCATATCGGTGCCGCAACTGTCCATATCAGTGCCGCAACTGTCCATATCGGTGCCGCAACTGTCCATATCGGTGCCGCAACTATCCATATCAGTGCCGCAACTGTCCATATCGGTGCCGCAACTATCCATATCAGTGCCGCAACTGTCCATAACAGTGCCGCAACTGTCCATATCGGTGCCGCAACTGTCCATATCAGTGCCGCAAATGTCCATATCAGTGCCGCAACTCATCCTCAGACTGATACTCAAAAAAGTATCAGTACGAGGATAACTGTTCGTATGAGTGCCGCAACTGTCCATATCAGTGCCGCAACTGTCCATATCAGTGCCGCAACTGTCCATATCGGTGCCGCAACTGTCCATATCGGTGCCGCAACTGTCCATATCGGTGCCGCAACTATCCATATCAGTGCCGCAACTGTCCATATCGGTGCCGCAACTATCCATATCAGTACCGCAACTGTCCATATCGGTGCCGCAACTGTCCATATCGGTGCCGCAACTGTCCATATCAGTGCCGCAACTGTCCATATCGGTGCCGCAAATCATCCTCAGACTGATACTCAAAAAGTATCAGTACGAGGATAACTGTCCATATGGGTGCCGCAACTGTCCATATCGGTGCCGCAACTGTCCATATCGGTGCCGCAACTATCCATATCAGTGCCGCAACTGTCCATATCGGTGCCGCAACTATCCATATCAGTGCCGCAACTGTCCATATCGGTGCCGCAACTGTCCATATCAGTGCCGCAACTGTCCATATCGGTGCCGCAACTGTCCATATCGGTGCCGCAACTGTCCATATCGGTGCCGCAACTGTCCATATCGGTGCCGCAACTATCCATATCAGTGCCGCAACTGTCCATATCAGTGCCGCAACTGTCCATATCGGTGCCGCAACTATCCATATCAGTGCCGCAACTGTCCATATCGGTGCCGCAACTGTCCATATCGGTGCCGCAACTGTCCATATCAGTGCCGCAACTGTCCATATCGGTGCCGCAACTGTCCATATCGGTGCCGCAACTATCCATATCAGTGCCGCAACTGTCCATATCGGTGCCGCAACTATCCATATCAGTGCCGCAACTGTCCATAACAGTGCCGCAACTGTCCATATCAGTGCCGCAACTGTCCATATCGGTGCCGCAAATCATCCTCAGACTGATACTCAAAAAAGTATCAGTACGAGGATAACTGTCCATATCGTTGCCGCCACTATCCATATCGGTGCCGCAACTGTCCATATCGGTGCCGCAACTATCCATATCAGTACCGCAACTGTCCTTATCGGTGCCGCAACTGTCCATATCGGTGCCGCAACTATCCATATCAGTGCCGCAACTGTCCATATCGGTGCCGCAACTGTATCGCAATCGTTTATCTTCTCTCCGCGTGGATTCGAACTGTTTGAGCCCCAACTGATGTGATGCCCATTAAAATCTCCTCCCAATATTGCCGGTCGTGGTTCTATAGCTTCAAGTACTGATGTTAGTTGACGAAGATGTTGGTCTATGTACTTTTCTCCGAATGAAAACATAGACCAACATCTTCGTCAACTAACATCAGTACTTGAAGCTATAGAACCACGACCGACCATAGAATGATCAAACTCGAGTATAGCTCTACTAACTCTCACAACAACAAAGCCACCGGTACCAGGAAATGGAGAACTACAGGCGTTGAGTGGAGCGAATTTCAGGATGAAGTTAGAATAAAAGAGAACAATTGGAGGAGAATGTTTGCGAACGCTAATACGGCTGAAGAACTCGATCGCGTGGTCAATCTATTCGTTCGCGAGTTAACTCAAATTTGTGACCTAACTCTCCCAAAGTGGACTATTTTGAAGAAGGCTGTTCCTTGGTGGAGTGATGAGTTATCAATTCTACGAGGTTTTGCTGTACGATGGAAGAGGCGTTGGGAACGCTCACAGGACTTGGCCTTGAAACAATTGTATTTGCCTATTTACCTACAACATAAAGTCAAGTATGAGGAGGCTCTGATGGACGCGAAGAGGAATAGTTGGAGAGATTTCCTCATCAGCCAGGATGTTGAGACGGTATGGCACAAGGCTTATCGCTTATTCAGGAAGAAGGCGAGGGCTGTCCCTAGCTCGGTACAGAAACCAGACGGCACTTTTACCTCGGACACTAAGTCTACCGCAGACTACTTAATTAATGCGTTCCTGCCAGATGATGACCCCATTGAGGATGAAGATCAGCACAGATACACACGTATTCTCGCTGAGTGGGAGGAACCTACCGCTCCAAATGACATAGCTTTTACGAATCAAGAAATCGCAGTACTGATTACGAACCTAAATGACAAGAAAGCTCCAGGCCCGGATGGTTTCTCAGCCAATATCATCAAGAATTTGTTCGCAGCCTCACAAGGTTTCTTTACGTTAATATACAATAAGTGTCTCATGCTGACTTGCTTCCCTACGGCATTCAAACAGTCATTGCTGGTGGCTGTTCCCAAACCAGGTGCTACTGACTATACTCTAACTAAGGCATGGAGACCAATCAGCCTAATTTCTGTCTTTGGAAAAACCCTTGAAAAACTGTGGATAAACAGAATAAACTATCATCTCCGGTCTAATGATTTGCTATGTGATCAACAGTTTGGATTTACTCCAAGAAGATCGACTATTGATGCTATTTCGACAGCTACTAACTTTATTGATTCAGTTCGAAGACGTCAGCAATACGGTGTAGTTGTCTCATTGGATGTCTCCGGAGCTTTCGATTCAGCCTGGTGGCCAGCTATCATTCGTGCCTTATTGAAGAAAAGAGTTCCCAAGAACCTGGTACTAATGTGTAAAGACTATTTCCGAAATCGATCTGCTTCACTCTTTATTGGATCATCAATAGCTACGAAAACCGTGACTCGAGGCTGCCCACAAGGATCTGCGTGTGGACCTGGTCTGTGGAACTTGCTTTATGACGAAGCTCTTAAGCTTCAACTGCCGAGTGGATGCAAGTTGTGGGCACTAGCAGATGATTTGGCTTTGAGTGCCGAGGCTCGGTCACCGGAAGATCTCCAATATGCCGTCAACACTTCACTGGAAATTATAGAGAGGTGGGGCCGTTCGGTCAAATTACACTTCAACGAGACAAAGACCAAAGTAATGGCGGTCAAAGTCGGCAGAAGGAATTTTATCCCTAATGTGGTCATGTCTGGAGTTCGTCTCGAGGTAGTCGAAGCCTTTAAGTACCTTGGGGTTTATATTGACTCCAGACTCAATTGGAAGGAGCACATCAAGTACTTATATGGGAAACTAAACAAGATTTATGGTACCTTCGTTCGATTGGCTAAGAACTTGTTTGGTATGAGGTCGAATGTGTGTTTGGAAGTGTACCGGTCGGCCATAGAACCAGTCATGCTTTATGCTACTCACGTCTGGGGTACTGTTTGTAGGTACAAATGGGCCACCAAAGAGTTAACCAAAATACAACGTAACTTTCTACTCCGATCCTGCAAGGCTTACCGCACTGTGTCCGCGGACGCTTTGTGTGTCATCGCCAACGTCACTCCAATTCATCTACGAATAGCCGAAATCAGTGATATTCATCAGGTCAAGACAAATGGCTATATCGAGCTTGAAGGTGATAGAATACCAGTGCAAACCAGGTCAAATCGTCTGGTTCATCCTGCACAAAGGATGGTGACTGCAAGAGTGGATGCTGAAGGTTCTCTACAAATACCACCCGATTATAGCTTAGTTATCTACACAGATGGGTCTGGCTCAGATAACGGCATCGGCTCTGCATTTGTGGTCTACCAGAATGGCGTTGAGATGCATACTGAAATGTATAAGCTCCCGTCTTATTGCTCGGTGTTCCAAGCTGAACTTTTTGCTATCCATCGTGCTCTTAGCTTTGCTGACCCTCAAGACACAGTGATGATCTACTCAGACTCTCGTGCCAGCTTGCAAGCTGTGGCGGGCTACTCGGACAACAGCCTGGTCATCTCAATACAAGAAACATTCAACAAGTTTGTAGTTAAGCCTCACTTGTCCTGGGTCAAAGCTCACGTGGGAATAACAGGTAATGAGAGGGCTGACGAGCTTGCAAAGATGGCTGCCATATCTGGTGATTCGATAACTTTGGAGGCTCCTGTTGCGTTTGCTAAGAAAATCATAAGAAGTAAAACAGCCGAACTATGGAACGACCACTGGACTAACAGCGTTGATGGTTTATGCACCAGGATCTTCTTCCCAACGGTCTCTCAACGTAGACAGGCTAAATTCCTTGAACCGGACTTCGTGCTGACCCAATTCCTCTCTGGCCATGGAAAATTCGCTGCTTATTTATCTAGATTCAAGATTTGGAGGAGTGGCGCCTGTGAGTGTGGAGCGCTCCAAGAACCTCATCACTTAATTAAGACTTGTCCTGCCACTGCATCTATCAGAGCGTCTATGCCAGGCCTCAACCTCACTTCGCCATTTCGTTCTCAATCAGATTTTGATATATTTGTTGACTATCTCAGACATATCCATAAATTGCTCCTATTCTGGGAGTCTCACAGATAGACACTTGAGCTTTGTATATAGCTGTAAATACTTTGTAATTCATTTTGTTTAATTCTTATGTATTCTTTTGTTAAATTGATTGTATTTTGCCGTCAAATGCGAAAGCAATGACGGTTGCTTATTGTCATTAATTAAAAAAAACTGTCCATAACAGTGCCGCAACTGTCCATATCGGTGCCGCAAATGTCCATTTCAGTGCCGCAACTGTCCATATCAGTGCCGCAAATCATCCTCAGACTGATACTCAAAAAGTATCAGTACGAGGATAACTGTCCATATCGGTGCCGCAACTGTCCATATCAGTGCCGCAAATCATCCTCAGACTGATACTCAAAAAAGTATCATTACGAGGATAACTGTCCATATCGGTGCCGCAACTATCCATATCAGTGCCGCAACTGTCCATATCGGTGCCGCTACTATCCATATCGGTGCCGCAACTGTCCATAACTGTGCCGCAACTGTCCATATCGGTGCCGCAAATGCCCATATCAGTGCCGCAACTGTCCATATCAGTGCCGCAAATCATCCTCAGACTGATACTCAAAAAGTATCATTACGAGGATAACTGTCCATATCGGTGCCGCAACTATCCATATCAGTGCCGCAACTGTCCATATCGGTGCCGCTACTATCCATATCGGTGCCGCAACTGTCCATAACTGTGCCGCAACTGTCCATATCGGTGCCGCAAATGCCCATATCAGTGCCGCAACTGTCCATATCAGTGCCGCAAATCATCCTCAGACTGATACTCAAAAAGTATCATTACGAGGATAACTGTCCATCTCGGTTCCGCAACTATCCATATCGGTGCCGCAACTGTCCATATCGGTGCCGCAACTATCCATATCAGTACCGCAACTGTCCATATCGGTGCCGCAACTGTCCATATCGGTGCCGCAACTATCCATATCAGTGCCGCAACTGTCCATATCAGTGCCGCAACTATCCATATCGGTGCCGCAACTGTCCATATCAGTGCCGCAACTGTCCATATCAGTGCCGCAAATCATCCTCAGACTGATACTCAAAAAAGTATCAGTACGAGGATAACTGTCCGTATCGGTGCCGCAACTATCCATATCAGTACCGCAACTGTCCATATCAGTGCCGCAACTGTCCATAACAGTGCCGCAACTGTCCATATCGGTGCCGCAAATCAACCTCAGACTGATACTCAAAAAAGTATCAGTACGAGGATAACTGTCCATATCGGTGCCGCAAATGTCCATATCAGTGCCGCAAATCATCCTCAGACTGATACTCAAAAAAGTATCAGTACGAGGATAACTGTCCATATCAGTGCCGCAACTGTCCATAACAGTGCCGCAAATCATCCTCAGACTGATACTCAGAAAAGTATCAGTACGAGGATAACTGTTCCTATGAGTGCCGCAACTATCCATATCAGTGCCGCAACTGTCCATATCGGTGCCGCAACTATCCATATCGGTGCCGCAACTATCCATATCGGTGCCGCAACTGTCCATATCGGTGCCGCAAATGTCCATATCGGTGCCGCAAATGTCCATATCAGTGCCGCAAATCATCCTCAGACTGATACTCAAAAAAGTATCAGTACGAGGATAACTGTCCATATCAGTGCCGCAACTGTCCATATCAGTGCCGCAACTGTCCATATCGGTGCCGCAACTATCCATATCGGTGCCGCAACTGTCCATAACAGTGCCGCAACTGTCCATATCGGTGCCGCAAATGCCCATATCAGTGCCGCAACTGTCCATAACAGTGCCGCAAATCATCCTCAGACTGATACTCAAAAAAGTATCATTACGAGGATAACTGTCCATATCGGTGCCGCAACTATCCATATCGGTGCCGCAACTGTCCATATCGGTGCCGCAACTATCCATATCAGTACCGCAACTGTCCATATCGGTGCCGCAACTGTCCATATCGGTGCCGCAACTATCCATATCGGTGCCGCAACTGTCCATAACTGTGCCGCAACTGTCCATATCGGTGCCGCAAATGCCCATATCAGTGCCGCAACTGTCCATATCAGTGCCGCAAATCATCCTCAGACTGATACTCAAAAAGTATCAGTACGAGGATAACTGTTCGTATGAGTGCCGCAACTGTCCATATCAGTGCCGCAACTGTCCATATCGGTGCCGCAACTGTCCATATCGGTGCCGCAACTGTCCATATCGGTGCCGCAACTATCCATATCAGTGCCGCAACTGTCCATATCGGTGCCGCAAATGTCCATATCAGTGCCGCAAATCATCCTCAGACTGATACTCAAAAAGTATCAGTACGAGGATAACTGTCCATATCGGTGCCGCAACTGTCCATATCGGTGCCGCAAATGCCAATATCAGTGCCGCAACTGTCCATATCAGTGCCGAAAATCATCCTCAGACTGATACTCAAAAAGTATCAGTACGAGGATAACTGTCCATATCGGTGCCGCTACTATCCATATCGGTGCCGCAACTATCCATATCAGTGCCGCAACTGTCCATAACAGTGCCGCAACTGTCCATATCGGTGCCGCAAATGTCCATATCAGTGCCGCAACTGTCCATATCAGTGCCGCAAATCATCCTCAGACTGATACTTAAAAAAGTATCATTACGAGGATAACTGTCCATATCGGTGCCGCAACTATCCATATCAGTGCCGCAACTGTCCATATCGGTGCCGCTACTATCCATATCGGTGCCGCAACTGTCCATAACTGTGCCGCAACTGTCCATATCGGTGCCGCAAATGCCCATATCAGTGCCGCAAATGCCCATATCAGTGCCGCAACTGTCCATATCAGTGCCGCAAATCATCCTCAGACTGATACTCAAAAAAGTATCAGTACGAGGATAACTGTCCATCTCGGTGCCGCAACTATCCATATCGGTGCCGCAACTGTCCATATCGGTGCCGCAACTATCCATATCAGTACCGCAACTGTCCATATCGGTGCCGCAACTGTCCACATCGGTGCCGCAACTAACCATATCAGTGCCGCAACTGTCCATAACTGTGCCGCAACTGTCCATATCGGTGCCGCAAATGCCCATATCAGTGCCGCAACTGTCCATATCAGTGCCGCAAATCATCCTCAGACTGATACTCAAAAAGTATCAGTACGAGGATAACTGTCCATATCGGTGCCGCAACTATCCATATCAGTACCGCAACTGTCCATATCGGTGCCGCAACTGTGCATATCGGTGCCGCAACTGTCCATATCGGTGCCGCAAATCATCCTCAGACTGATACTCAAAAAAGTATCAGTACGAGGATAACTGTCCATATCGGTGCCGCTACTATCCATATCGGTGCCGCAACTATCCATATCAGTGCCGCAACTGTCCATAACAGTGCCGCAACTGTCCATATCGGTGCCGCAAATGTCCATATCAGTGCCGCAACTGTCCATATCAGTGCCGCAAATCATCCTCAGACTGATACTCAAAAAGTATCATTACGAGGATAACTGTCCATATCGGTGCCGCAACTATCCATATCAGTGCCGCAACTGTCCATATCGGTGCCGCTACTATCCATATCGGTGCCGCAACTGTCCATATCGGTGCCGCAACTGTCCATATCGGTGCCGCAACTATCCATATCAGTGCCGCAACTGTCCATATCGGTGCCGCAACTATTCATATCAGTGCCTCAACTGTCCATATCAGTACCGCCACTATCCATATCAGTGCCGTAACTTTCCATATCAGTGGCGCAACTATCCGATTCAGTGCCTCAACTGTCCATATCGGTGCCGCAAATGGAAATAGGTTAGATTCATCCTATTTCCATTGCGGCAACCATATGAATCGGCTGTTTGACTAAACAAACTTATCTCGGCCATGGAAAAGGTTAGATTCATCTTATTTCCATTGCCGTAACCAAATGTATCGGTTGTTTAGATGAACAAACTTATCTCGCAAATGGAAATAGGTTAGATTCATCCTATTTCCATTGCTGGTGCATGGTGCCGCAACTATCCATATCAGTGCCGCAACTGTCCATATCGGTGCCGCAACTATCCATATCAGTGCCTCAACTGTCCATATCAGTACCGCCACTATCCATATCGGTGCCGCAACTGTCTATATCGGTGCCGCAACTATCCATATCAGTGCCGCAACTGTCCATATCAGTGCCGCAAATCATCCTCAGACTGATACTCAAAAAGTATCAGTACGAAGATAACTGTCCATATCGGTGCCGCAACTGTCCATATCGGTGCCGCAACTATCCATATCAGTGCCGCAACTGTCCATATCGGTGCCGCAACTATCCATATCGGTGCCGCAACTGTCCATATCAGTGCCGCAACTGTCCATATCAGTGCCGCAAATCATCCTCAGACTGATACTCAAAAAAGTATCATAACGAGGATAACTGTCCATATCGGTGCCGCAACTATCCATATCAGTGCCGCAACTGTCCATATCGGTGCCCCAACTGTCCATATCGGTGCCGCAACTGTCCATATCGGTGCCGCAACTATCCATATCAGTGCCGCAACTGTCCATATCGGTGCCGCAACTGTCCATATCGGTGCCGCAACTATCCATATCAGTGCCGCAACTGTCCATAACAGTGCCGCAACTGTCCATATCGGTGCCGCAAATGTCCATTTCAGTGCCGCAACTGTCCATATCAGTGCCGCAAATCATCCTCAGACTGATACTCAAAAAGTATCAGTACGAGGATAACTGTCCCATATCGGTGCCGCAACTGTCCACATCGGTGCCGCAACTAACCATATCAGTGCCGCAACTGTCCATATCGGTGCCGCAACTATCCATATCAGTGCCGCAACTGTCCATAAATGTGCCGCAACTGTCCATATCGGTGCCGCAAATGCCAATATCAGTGCCGCAACTGTCCATATCAGTGCCGCAAATCATCCTCAGACTGATACTCAAAAAAGTATCAGTACGAGGATAACTGTCCATATCGGTGCCGCAACTATCCATATCGGTGCCGCAACTATCCATATCAGTGCCGCAACTGTCCATAACAGTGCCGCAACTGTCCATATCGGTGCCGCAAATGTCCATATCAGTGCCGCAACTGTCCATATCAGTGCCGCAAATCATCCTCAGACTGATACTCAAAAAGTATCATTACGAGGATAACTGTCCATATCGGTGCCGCAACTATCCATATCAGTGCCGCAACTGTCCATATCGGTGCCGCTACTATCCATATCGGTGCCGCAACTGTCCATATCGGTGCCGCAACTGTCCTTATCGGTGCCGCAACTATCCATATCAGTGCCGCAACTGTCCATATCGGTGCCGCAACTATCCATATCAGTGCCTCAACTGTCCATATCAGTACCGCCACTATCCATATCAGTGCCGTAACTTTCCATATCAGTGGCGCAACTATCCGATTCAGTGCCTCAACTGTCCATATCGGTGCCGCAAATGGAAATAGGTTAGATTCATCCTATTTCTATTGCGGCAACCATATGAATCGGCTGTTTGACTAAACAAACTTATCTCGGCCATGGAAAAAGGTTAGATTCATCCTATTTCCATTGCCGTAACCAAATGTATCGGCTGTTTAGATGAACAAACTTATCTCGCAAATGGAAATAGGTTAGATTCATCCTATTTCCATTGCTGGTGCATGGTGCCGCAACTATCCATATCAGTGCCGCAACTGTCCATATCGGTGCCGCAACTATCCATATCAGTGCCTCAACTGTCCATATCAGTACCGCCACTATCCATATCGGTGCCGCAACTGTCTATATCGGTGCCGCAACTATCCATATCAGTGCCGCAACTGTCCATATCAGTGCCGCAAATCATCCTCAGACTGATACTCAAAAAGTATCAGTACGAAGATAACTGTCCATATCGGTGCCGCAACTGTTCATATCGGTGCCGCAACTATCCATATCAGTGCCGCAACTGTCCATATCGGTGCCGCAACTATCCATATCGGTGCCGCAACTGTCCATATCGGTGCCGCAAATGTCCATATCAGTGCCGCAACTGTCCATATCAGTGCCGCAAATCATCCTCAGACTGATACTCAAAAAAGTATCAGTACGAGGATAACTGTTCCTATGAGTGCCGCAACTGTCCATATCAGTGCCGCAACTGTCCATATCGGTGCCGCAACTGTCCATATCGGTGCCGCAACTGTCCATATCGGTGCCGCAACTATCCATATCAGTGCCGCAACTGTCCATATCAGTGCCGCAACTATCCATATCAGTGCCTCAACTGTCCATATCAGTACCGCCACTATCCATATCAGTGCCGTAACTTTCCATATCAGTGGCGCAACTATCCAATTCAGTGCCTCAACTGTCCATATCGGTGCCGCAAATGGAAATAGGTTAGATTCATCCTATTTCCATTGCGGCAACCATATGAATCGGCTGTTTGACTAAACAAACTTATCTCGGCCATGGAAAAGGTTAGATTCATCCTATTTCCATTGCCGTAACCAAATGTATCGGCTGTTTAGATGAACAAACTTATCTCGCAAATGGAAATAGGTTAGATTCATCCTATTTCCATTGCTGGTGCATGGTGCCGCAACTATCCATATCAGTGCCGCAACTGTCCATATCGGTGCCGCAACTATCCATATCAGTGCCGCAACTATCCATATCAGTGCCGCAACTGTCCATATCGGTGCCGCAACTGTCCATATCGGTGCCGCAACTATCCATATCGGTGCCGCAAATGTCCATATCAGTGCCGCAAATCATCCTCAGACTGATACTCAAAAAAGTATCAGTACGAGGATAACTGTTCGTATGAGTGCCGCAACTGTCCATATCGGTGCCGCAACTATCCATATCAGTGCCGCAACTGTCCATATCGGTGCCGCAACTATCCATATCGGTGCCGCAACTGTCAATATCAGTGCCGCAACTGTCCATATCGGTGCCGCAACTGTCCATATCAGTGCCGCAAATCATCCTCAGACTGATACTCAAAAAAGTATCAGTACGAGGATAACTGTTCGTATGAGTGCCGCAACTGTCCATATCGGTGCCGCAACTATCCATATCGGTGCCGCAACTGTCCATATCGGTGCCGCAACTATCCATATCGGTGCCGCAACTATCAATATCAGTGCCGCAACTGTCCATATCGGTGCCGCAAATGTCCATATCAGTGCCGCAAATCATCCTCAGACTGATACTCAAAAAGTATCAGTACGAGGATAACAGTCCATATCGGTGCCGCAACTGTCCATATCGGTGCCGCAACTATCCATATCCGTGCCGCAACTGTCCATATCGGTGCCGCAACTATCCATATCAGTGCCGCAACTGTCCATAAATGTGCCGCAACTGTCCATATCGGTGCCGCAAATGCCAATATCAGTGCCGCAACTGTCCATATCAGTGCCGCAAATCATCCTCAGACTGATACTCAAAAAAGTATCAGTACGAGGATAACTGTCCATATCGGTGCCGCTACTATCCATATCGGTGCCGCAACTATCCATATCAGTGCCGCAACTGTCCATAACAGTGCCGCAACTGTCCATATCGGTGCCGCAACTGTCCATATCAGTGCCGCAACTGTCCATATCAGTGCCGCAAATCATCCTCAGACTGATACTCAAAAAAGTATCATTACGAGGATAACTGTCCATATCGGTGCCGCAAATGTCCATATCAGTGCCGCAACTGTCCATATCAGTGCCGCAAATCATCCTCAGACTGATACTCAAAAAAGTATCATTACGAGGATAACTGTCCATATCGGTGCCGCAACTATCCATATCAGTGCCGCAACTGTCCATATCGGTGCCGCTACTATCCATATCGGTGCCGCAACTGTCCCATATCAGTGCCGCAACTGTCCATATCAGTGCCGCAACTATCCATATCAGTGCCGCAACTGTCCATATCGGTGCCGCAACTATCCATATCAGTGCCGCAACTGTCCATATCAGTACCGCCACTATCCATATCAGTGCCGTAACTTTCCATATCAGTGGCGCAACTATCCGATTCAGTGCCTCAACTGTCCATATCGGTGCCGCAAATGGAAATAGGTTAGATTCATCCTATTTCCATTGCGGCAACCATATGAATCGGCTGTTTGACTAAACAAACTTATCTCGGCCATGGAAAAAGGTTAGATTCATCCTATTTCCATTGCCGTAACCAAATGTATCGGCTGTTTAGATGAACAAACTTATCTCGCAAATGGAAATAGGTTAGATTCATCCTGTTTCCATTGCTGGTGCATGGTGCCGCAACTATCCATATCAGTGCCGCAACTGTCCATATCGGTGCCGCAACTATCCATATCAGTGCCTCAACTGTCCATATCAGTACCGCAACTATCCATATCAGTGCCGCAACTGTCCATATCGGTGCCGCAACTATCCATATCAGTGCCGCAACTGTCCATATCAGTGCCGCAAATCATCCTCAGACTGATACTCAAAAAAGTATCAGTACGAAGATAACTGTCCATATCGGTGCCGCAACTGTTCATATCGGTGCCGCAACTATCCATATCAGTGCCGCAACTGTCCATATCGGTGCCGCAACTGTCCATATCGGTGCCGCAACTGTCCATATCGGTGCCGCAACTGTCCATATCAGTGCCGCAACTGTCCATATCAGTGCCGCAAATCATCCTCAGACTGATACTCAAAAAAGTATCAGTACGAGGATAACTGTCCATATCAGTGCCGCAACTATCCATATCAGTGCCGCAACTGTCCATATCGGTGCCGCAAGTGTCCATATCAGTGCCGCAACTGTCCATATCAGTGCCGCAACTGTCCATATCGGTGCCGCAACTATCCATATCAGTGCCTCAACTGTCCATATCAGTACCGCCACTATCCATATCAGTGCCGTAACTTTCCATATCAGTGCCGCAACTATCCAAATCAGTGCAGCAACTGTCCATATCGGTGCCACAAATGGAAATAGGTTAGATTCATCCTATTTCCATTGCCGCAACCATATGTATCGGCTGTTTAGATGAACAAACTAATCTCGGCCATGGAAATAGGTTAGATTCATCCTATTTCCATTGCCGTAACCAAATGTATCAGTGCCGCAAATCATCCTCAGACTGATACTCAAAAAGTATCATTACGAGGATAACTGTCCATATCGGTGCCGCAACTATCCATATCAGTGCCGCAACTGTCCATATCGGTGCCGCTACTATCCATATCGGTGCCGCAACTGTCCATATCGGTGCCGCAACTGTCCATATCGGTGCCGCAACTATCCATATCAGTGCCGCAACTGTCCATATCGGTGCCGCAACTATCCATATCAGTGCCGCAACTGTCCATATCGGTGCCGCAACTATCCATATCGGTGCCGCAACTGTCAATATCAGTGCCGCAACTGTCTATATCGGTGCCGCAAATGTCCATATCAGTGCCGCAACTGTCCATATCAGTGCCGCAAATCATCCTCAGACTGATACTCAAAAAAGTATCATTACGAGGGATAACTGTCCATATCGGTGCCCCAACTGTCCATATCGGTGCCGCAACTGTCCATATCGGTGCCGCAACTATCCATATCAGTGCCGCAACTGTCCATATCGGTGCCGCAACTATCCATATCAGTGCCTCAACTGTCCATATCAGTACCGCCACTATCCATATCAGTGCCGTAACTTTCCATATCAGTGGCGCAACTATCCAATTCAGTGCCTCAACTGTCCATATCGGTGCCGCAAATGGAAATAGGTTAGATTCATCCTATTTCCATTGCGGCAACCATATGAATCGGCTGTTTGACTAAACAAACTTATCTCGGCCATGGAAAAGGTTAGATTCATCCTATTTCCATTGCCGTAACCAAATGTATCAGTGCCGCAAATCATCCTCAGACTGATACTCAAAAAGTATCATTACGAGGATAACTGTCCATATCGGTGCCGCAACTATCCATATCAGTGCCGCAACTGTCCATATCGGTGCCGCTACTATCCATATCGGTGCCGCAACTGTCCATATCGGTGCCGCAACTGTCCATATCGGTGCCGCAACTATCCATATCAGTGCCGCAACTGTCCATATCGGTGCCGCAACTATCCATATCAGTGCCGCAACTGTCCATATCGGTGCCGCAACTATCCATATCGGTGCCGCAACTGTCAATATCAGTGCCGCAACTGTCTATATCGGTGCCGCAAATGTCCATATCAGTGCCGCAACTGTCCATATCAGTGCCGCAAATCATCCTCAGACTGATACTCAAAAAAGTATCATTACGAGGATAACTGTCCATATCGGTGCCGCAACTATCCATATCAGTGCCGCAACTGTCCATATCGGTGCCGCTACTATCCATATCGGTTCCGCAACTGTCCATATCGGTGCCGCAACTGTCCATATCGGTACCGCAACTATCCATATCAGTGCCGCAACTGTCCATATCGGTGCCGCAACTATCCATATAAGTGCCTCAACTGTCCATATCAGTACCGCCACTATCCATATCAGTGCCGTAACTAACCATATCAGTGCCGCAACTGTCCATAACTGTGCCGCAACTGTCCATATCGGTGCCGCAAATGCCCATATCAGTGCCGCAACTGTCCATATCAGTGCCGCAAATCATCCTTAGACTGATACTCAAAAAGTATCATTACGAGGATAACTGTCCATATCGGTGCCGCAACTATCCATATCAGTGCCGCAACTGTCCATATCGGTGCCGCTACTATCCATATCGGTGCCGCAACTGTCCATATCGGTGCCGCAACTGTCCATATCGGTACCGCAACTATCCATATCAGTGCCGCAACTGTCCATATCGGTGCCGCAACTATCCATATCAGTGCCTCAACTGTCCATATCAGTACCGCCACTATCCATATCGGTGCCGCAAATGCCCATATCAGTGCCGCAACTGTCCATATCAGTGCCGCAAATCATCCTCAGACTGATACTCAAAAAGTATCATTACGAGGATAACTGTCCATCTCGGTGCCGCAACTATCCATATCGGTGCCGCAACTGTCCATATCGGTGCCGCAACTATCCATATCAGTACCGCAACTGTCCATATCGGTGCCGCAACTGTCCACACCGGTGCCGCAACTAACCATATCAGTGCCGCAACTGTCCATAACTGTGCCGCAACTGTCCATATCGGTGCCGCAAATGCCCATATCAGTGCCGCAACTGTCCATAACTGTGCCGCAACTGTCCATATCGGTGCCGCAAATGCCCATATCAGTGCCGCAACTGTCCATATCAGTGCCGCAAATCATCCTCAGACTGATACTCAAAAAGTATCAGTACGAGGATAACTGTCCATATCGGTGCCGCAACTATCCATATCAGTACCGCAACTGTCCATATCAGTGCCCCAAATCATCCTCATACTGATACTCATAAAAGTATCATTACGAGGATAACTGTCCATATCGGTGCCGCAACTATCCATATCAGTGCCGCAACTGTGCATATCGGTGCCGCAACTGTTCATATCAGTGCCCCAAATCATCCTCATACTGATACTCATAAAAGTATCATTACGAGGATAACTGTCCATATCGGTGCCGCAACTATCCATATCAGTGCCGCAACTGTCTATATCAGTGCCGCAACTGTCCATATCGGTGCCGCAAATGTCCATATCAGTGCCGCAACTGTCCATATCAGTGCCCCAAATCATCCTCATACTGATACTCATAAAAGTATCATTACGAGGATAACTGTCCATATCGGTGCCGCAACTATCCATATCAGTGCCGCAACTGTCCATATCGGTGCCGCTACTATCCATATCGGTGCCGCAACTGTCCATATCGGTGCCGCAACTGTCCATATCGGTGCCGCAACTATCCATATCAGTGCCGCAACTGTCCATATCGGTGCCGCAACTATCCATATCAGTGCCTCAACTGTCCATATCAGTACCGCCACTATCCATATCAGTGCCGTAACTTTCCATATCAGTGGCGCAACTATCCAATTCAGTGCCTCAACTGTCCATATCGGTGCCGCAAATGGAAATAGGTTAGATTCATCCTATTTCCATTGCGGCAACCATATGAATCGGCTGTTTGACTAAACAAACTTATCTCGGCCATGGAAAAAGGTTAGATTCATCCTATTTCCATTGCCGTAACCAAATGTCTTATCAGTGCCGCAAATCATCCTCAGACTGATACTCAAAAAAGTATCATTACGAGGATAACTGTCCATATCGGTGCCGCAACTATCCATATCAGTGCCGCAACTGTCCATATCGGTGCCGCTACTATCCATATCGGTGCCGCAACTGTCCATATCGGTGCCGCAACTGTCCATATCGGTGCCGCAACTATCCATATCAGTGCCGCAACTGTCCATATCGGTGCCGCAACTATCCATATCAGTGCCGCAACTGTCCATATCGGTGCCGCAACTATCCATATCGGTGCCGCAACTGTCAATATCAGTGCCGCAACTGTCTATATCGGTGCCGCAAATGTCCATATCAGTGCCGCAACTGTCCATATCAGTGCCGCAAATCATCCTCAGACTGATACTCAAAAAAGTATCATTACGAGGATAACTGTCCATATCGGTGCCGCAACTATCCATATCAGTGCCGCAACTGTCCATATCGGTGCCGCTACTATCCATATCGGTGCCGCAACTGTCCATATCGGTGCCGCAACTGTCCATATCGGTACCGCAACTATCCATATCAGTGCCGCAACTGTCCATATCGGTGCCGCAACTATCCAT
The DNA here is from genome assembly GCA_023373905.1 of Rhizoglyphus robini. Lineage (NCBI taxonomy): Eukaryota > Metazoa > Arthropoda > Arachnida > Sarcoptiformes > Acaridae > Rhizoglyphus > Rhizoglyphus robini. The sequence continues at coordinate 10,600 of JAKIJQ010000551.1, read as the reverse complement.
ATAAGTGCCTCAACTGTCCATATCAGTACCGCCACTATCCATATCAGTGCCGTAACTAACCATATCAGTGCCGCAACTGTCCATATCGGTGCCGCAACTGTCCATATCGGTGCCGCAACTGCCCATATCAGTGCCGCAACTGTCCATATCAGTGCCGCAAATCATCCTCAGACTGATACTCAAAAAGTATCATTACGAGGATAACTGTCCATATCGGTGCCGCAACTATCCATATCAGTGCCGCAACTGTCCATATCGGTGCCGCAACTGTCCATATCGGTGCCGCAACTGTCCATATCGGTGCCGCAACTGTCCATATCGGTGCCGCAACTATCCATATCAGTGCCGCAACTGTCCATATCGGTGCCGCTACTATCCATATCAGTGCCGCAACTGTCCATATCGGTGCCGCAACTGTCCATATCGGTGCCGCAACTGTCCATCGTGCCGCAACTGTCAATATCAGTGCCGCAACTGTCCATATCAGTGCCGCAACTGTCCATATCGGTGCCGCAACTGTCCATATCGGTGCCGCAACTAGTCCATATCGGTGCCGCAACTATCCATATCAGTGCCGCAACTGTCCATATCGGTGCCGCAACTATCCATATCGGTGCCGCAACTGTCAATATCAGTGCCGCAACTGTCCATATCAGTGCCGCAACTGTCCATATCAGTGCCGCAACTGTCCATATCGGTGCCGCAACTATCCATATCAGTGCCGCAACTGTCCATAACAGTGCCGCAACTGTCCATATCGGTGCCGCAAATGTCCATATCAGTGCCGCAAATCATCCTCAGACTGATACCCAAAAAGTATCAGTACGAGGATAACTGTTCCCTATGAGTGCCGCAACTATCCAAATCAGTGCCTCAACTGTCCATATCGGTGCCGCAACTATCCATATCAGTGCCGCAACTGTCCATATCGGTGCCGCAACTATCCATATCAGTGCCGCAACTGTCCATATCGGTGCCGCAAATGTCCCATTATCAGTGCCGCAAATCATCCCTCAGACTGATACTCAAAAAAGTATCAGTACGAGGATAACTGTTCCTATGAGTGCCGCAACTATCCAAATCAGTGCCTCAACTGTCCATAACAGTGCCGCATTTGTCCATATCGGTGCCGCAACAGTCCTTATCGGTGCCGCAACTATCCATATCGGTGCCGCAACTATCCATATCAGTGCCGCAACTGTCCATATCAGTGCTGCTACTATCCATATCGGTGCCGCAACTGTCCATATCGGTGCCGCAACTATCCATATCGGTGCCGCAACTGTCAATATCGGTGCCGCAACTGTCCATATCAGTGCCGCAACTGTCCTTATCGGTGCCGCAACTGTCCATATCGGTGCCGCAACTATCCATATCGGTGCCACAACTATCCATATCAGTGCCGCAACTGTCCATATCGGTGCCGCAACTATCCATATCGGTGCCGCAACTGTCCATATCAGTGCCGCAACTGTCCATATCAGTGCCGCAACTGTCCATATCGGTGCCGCAACTATCCATATCGGTGCCGCAACTATCCATATCAGTGCCGCAACTGTCCATATCAGTGCCGCAACTGTCCATATCGGTGCCGCAAATGTCCATATCAGTGCCGCAATCATCCTCAGACTGATACTCAAAAAAGTATCAGTACGAGGATAACTGTTCCTATGAGTGCCGCAACTATCCAAATCAGTGCCTCAACTGTCCATATCAGTACCGCAACTATCCATATCAGTGCCGCAACTGTCCATATCGGTGCCGCAACTATCCATATCAGTGCCGCAACTGTCCATATCGGTGCCGCAAATGTCCTTATCAGTGCCGCAAATCATCCTCAGACTGATACTCAAAAAAGTATCAGTACGAGGATAACTGTTCGTATGAGTGCCGCAACTGTCCATATCAGTGCCGCAACTGTCCATAACAGTGCCGCAACTATCCATATCGGTGCCGCAACTGTCAATATCGGTGCCGCAACTGTCCATATCGGTGCCGCAACTATCCATATCAATACCGCAACTGTCCATATCGGTGCCGCAACAGTCCTTATCGGTGCCGCAACTATCCATATCGGTGCCGCAACTGTCCATATCGGTGCCGCAACTGTCCATATCGGTGCCGCAACTGTCCATATCGGTGCCGCAACTGTCCATATCGGTGCCGCAACTATCCATATCAGTGCCGCAACTGTCCATATCGGTGCCGCAAATGTCCATATCAGTGCCGCAACTGTCCATATCGGTGCCGCAACTGTCCATATCGGTGCCGCAACTATCCATATCGGTGCCGCAACTGTCCATATCAGTGCCGCAACTGTCAATATCAGTGCCGCAACTGTCCATATCAGTGCCGCAACTGTCCATATCAGTGCCGCAACTGTCCATATCGGTGCCGCAACTATCCATATCAGTGCCGCAACTGTCCATATCAGTGCCGCAACTGTCCATATCGGTGCCGCAACTATCCATATCAGTGCCGCAACTGTCCATAACAGTGCCGCAACTGTCCATATCGGTGCCGCAAATGTCAATATCAGTGCCGCAAATCATCCTCAGACTGATACTCAAAAAGTATCAGTACGAGGATAACTGTTCCTATGAGTGCCGCAACTATCCAAATCAGTGCCTCAACTGTCCATATCGGTGCCGCAACTGTCAATATCAGTGCCGCAACTGTCCATATCGGTGCCGCAACCATCAATATCAGTGCCGCAACTTTCCATATCGGTGCCGCAAATGTCCATATCAGTGCCGCAAATCATCCTCAGACTGATACTCAAAAAAGTATCAGTACGAGGATAACTGTTCGTATGAGTGCCGCAACTGTCCATATCAGTGCCGCAACTGTCCTTATCAGTGCCGCAACTGTCCATATCGGTGCCGCAACTAACAAAGTCCATATCGGTGCCGCAAATGTCCATATCAGTGCCGCAAATCATCCTCAGACTGATACTCAAAAAGTATCAGTACGAGGATAACTGTTCCTATGAGTGCCGCAACTGTCCATATCAGTGCCGCAACTGTCCATATCGGTGCCGCAACTATCCATATCAGTGCCGCAACTATCCATATCAGTGCCGCAACTGTCCATATCGGTGCCGCAACTGTCCATATCAGTGCCGAAACTGTCCATATCGGTGCCGCAACTATCCATATCAGTGCCGCAACTGTCCATATCGGTGCCGCAACTATCCATATCAGTGCCGCAACTGTCCATATCAGTGCCGCAACTGTCCATATCAGTGCCGCAACTATCCATATCAGTGCCGCAACTGTCCATATCGGTGCCGCAAATGTCCATATCAGTGCCGCAAATCATCCTCAGACTGATACTCAAAAAAGTATCAGTACGAGGATAACTGTTCCTATGAGTGCCGCAAGTGTCCATATCAGTGCCGCAACTGTCCATATCGGTGCCGCAACTATCCATATCAGTGCCGCAACTGTCCATATCGGTGCCGCAACTATCCATATCAGTGCCGCAACTGTCCATATCGGTGCCGCAAATGTCCATATCAGTGCCGCAAATCATCCTCAGACTGATACTCAGAAAAGTATCAGTACGAGGATAACTGTTCCTATGAGTGCCGCAAGTGTCCATATCAGTGCCGCAACTGTCCATATCGGTGCCGCAACTATCCATATCAGTGCCGCAACTGTCCATATCGGTGCCGCAACTATCCATATCGGTGCCGCAACTATCCATATCAGTGCCGCAACTGTCCATATCGGTGCCGCAACTATCCATATCAGTGCCGCAACTGTCCATATCGGTGCCGCAACTATCCATATCGGTGCCGCAACTGTCCATATCAGTGCCGCAACTGTCCATATCAGTGCCGCAACTGTCCATATCGGTGCCGCAACTGTCCATATCGGTGCCGCAACTATCCATATCAGTGCCGCAACTATCCATATCAGTGCCGCAACTGTCCATATCGGTGCCGCAACTATCCATATCGGTGCCGCAACTGTCAATATCAGTGCCGCAACTGTCCATATCAGTGCCGCAACTGTCCATATCAGTGCCGCAACAGTCCTTAACAGTGCCGCAACTGTCCATATCGGTGCCGCATATGTCCATATCAGTGCCGCAAATCATCCTCAGACTGATACTCAAAAAAGTATCAGTACATGGATAACTGTTCCTGTGAGTGCCGCAACTATCCATATCAGTGCCGCAACTGTCCATATCGGTGCCGCAACTGTCCATATCGGTGCCGCAACTATCCATATCAGTGCCGCAACTGTCCATATCGGTGCCGCATATGTCCATATCAGTGCCGCAAATCATCCTCAGACTGATACTCAAAAAAGTATCAGTACGAGGATAACTGTTCCTATCAGTGCCGCAACTGTCCAAATCAGTGCCGCAACTGTCCATATCGGTGCCGCAACTGTCCATATCAGTGCCGCAACTGTCCATATCAGTGCCGCAACTGTCCATATCGGTGCCGCAACTGTCCATATCGGTGCCGCAACTATCCATATCGGTGCCGCAACTGTCAATATCAGTGCCGCAACTGTCCATATCAGTGCCGCAACTATCCATATCGGTGCCCCAACTGTCCATATCAGTGCCGCAACTGTCCATATCAGTGCCGCAACTGTCCTTAACAGTGCCGCAACTGTCCATATCGGTGCCGCAAATGTCCATATCAGTGCCGCAAATCATCCTCAGACTGATACTCAAAAAAGTATCAGTACGAGGATAACTGTTCCTATGAGTGCCGCAACTATCCATATCAGTGCCGCAACTGTCCATATCGGTGCCGCAACTATCCATATCAGTGCCGCAACTGTCCATATCGGTGCCGCAACTATCCATATCAGTGCCGCAACTGTCCATATCGGTGCCGCAAATGTCCATATCAGTGCCGCAAATCATCCTCAGACTGATACTCAAAAAAAGTATCTTGTACGAGGATAACTGTTCCTATGAGTGCCGCAACTATCCAAATCAGTGCCTCAACTGTCCATATCGGTGCCGCAACTATCCATATCAGTGCCGCAACTGTCCATAACAGTGCCGCAACTGTCCATATCGGTGCCGCAAATGTCCATATCAGTGCCGCAAATCATCCTCAGACTGATACTCAAAAAAGTATCAGTACGAGGATAACTGTTCCTATGAGTGCCGCAACTATCCATATCAGTGCCGCAACTGTCCATATCGGTGCCGCAACTATCCATATCAGTGCCGCAACTGTCCATATCGGTGCCGCAACTATCCATATCAGTGCCGCAACTGTCCATATCAGTGCCGCAACTGTCCATATCGGTGCCGCAACTATCCATATCGGTGCCGCAACTGTCCATATCGGTGCCGCAACTATCCATATCAGTGCCGCAACTGTCCATATCGGTGCCGCAAATGTCCTTATCAGTGCCGCAAATCATCCTCAGACTGATACTCAAAAAAGTATCTGTACGAGGATAACTGTTCATATGAGTGCCGCAACTATCCATATCAGTGCCGCAACTGTCCATATCGGTGCCGCAACTATCCATATCAGTGCCGCAACTGTCCATAACAGTGCCGCAACTGTCCATATCGGTGCCGCAAATGTCCATATCAGTGCCGCAAATCATCCTCAGACTGATACTCAAAAAAGTATCAGTACGAGGATAACTGTTCCTATGAGTGCCGCAACTATCCATATCAGTGCCGCAACTGTCCATATCGGTGCCGCAACTGTCCATATCGGTGCCGCAACTATCCATATCGGTGCCGCAACTATCCATATCGGTGCCGCAACTGTCCATATCGGTGCCGCAACTATCCATATCGGTGCCGCAACTGTCAATATCAGTGCCGCAACTGTCCATATCAGTGCCGCAACTGTCCATAACAGTGCCGCAACTGTCCATATCAGTGCCGCAAATGTCCATATCAGTGCCGCAAATCATCCTCAGACTGATACTCAAAAAGTATCAGTACGAGGATAACTGTTCCTATGAGTGCCGCAACTATCCAAATCAGTGCCTCAACTGTCCATATCGGTGCCGCAACTGTCCATATCAGTGCCGCAACTGTCCATATCGGTGCCGCAACTATCCATATCAGTGCCGCAACTGTCCATATCGGTGCCGCAAATGTCCATATCAGTGCCGCAAATCATCCTCAGACTGATACTCAAAAGTATCAGTACGAGGATAACTGTTCGTATGAGTGCCGCAACTATCCATATCAGTGACGCAACTGTCCATAACAGTGCCGCATTTGTCCATATCGGTGCCGCAACAGTCCTTATCGGTGCCGCAACTATCCATATCGGTGCCGCAACTATCCATATCAGTGCCGCAACTGTCCATATCGGTGCTGCTACTATCCATATCGGTGCCGCAACTGTCCATATCGATGCCGCAACTATCCATATCGGTGCTCGCAACTGTCAATATCAGTGCCGCAACTGTCCATATCAGTGCCGCAACTGTCCTTATCGGTGCCGCAACTGTCCATATCGGTGCCGCAACTATCCATATCGGTGCCACAACTATCCATATCAGTGCCGCAACTGTCCATATCGGTGCCGCAACTATCCATATCGGTGCCGCAACTGTCAATATCAGTGCCGCAACTGTCCATATCAGTGCCGCAACTGTCCTTATCAGTGCCGCAACTGTCCATATCGGTGCCGCAACTATCCATATCAGTGCCGCAACTGTCCATAACAGTGCCGCAACTGTCCATATCGGTGCCGCAAATGTCCATATCAGTGCCGCAAATCATCCTCAGACTGATACTCAAAAGTATCAGTACGAGGATAACTGTTCCTATGGAGTGCCGCAACTATCCAAATCAGTGCCTCAACTGTCCATATCGGTGCCGCAACTATCCATATCAGTGCCGCAACTGTCCATATCGGTGCCGCAACTATCCATATCAGTGCCGCAACTGTCCATATCGGTGCCGCAAATGTCCTTATCAGTGCCGCAAATCATCCTCAGACTGATACTCAAAAAAGTATCTGTACGAGGATAACTGTTCCTATGAGTGCCGCAACTATCCATATCAGTGACGCAACTGTCCATAACAGTGCCGCAACTATCCATATCGGTGCCGCAACTGTCAATATCGGTGCCGCAACTGTCCATATCGGTGCCGCAACTATCCATATCAATACCGCAACTGTCCATATCGGTGCCGCAACAGTCCTTATCGGTGCCGCAACTATCCATATCGGTGCCGCAACTGTCAATATCGGTGCCGCAACTGTCCTTATCGGTGCCGCAACTATCCATATCGGTGCCGCAACTATCCATATCAGTGCCGCAACTGTCCATATCGGTTGCCGCAACTATCCATATCAGTGCCGCAACTGTCCATATCGGTGCCGCAAATGTCCATATCAGTGCCGCAACTGTCCATATCGGTGCCGCAACTATCCATATCGGTGCCGCAACTGTCAATATCAGTGCCGCAACTGTCCATATCGGTGCCGCAAATGTCCTTATCAGTGCCGCAAATCATCCTCAGACTGATACTCAAAAAAGTATCAGTACGAGGATAACTGTTCCTATGAGTGCCGCAACTATCCAAATCAGTGCCTCAACTGTCCATATCGGTGCCGCAACTGTCCATATCGGTGCCGCAACTATCCATATCGGTGCCACAACTATCCATATCAGTGCCGCAACTGTCCATATCAGGTGCCGCAACTATCCATATCGGTGCCGCAACTGTCAATATCAGTGCCGCAACTGTCCATATCAGTGCCGCAACTGTCCTTATCAGTGCCGCAACTGTCCATATCGGTGCCGCAACTATCCATATCAGTGCCGCAACTGTCCATAACAGTGCCGCAACTGTCCATATCGGTGCCGCAAATGTCCATATCAGTGCCGCAAATCATCCTCAGACTGATACTCAAAAGTATCAGTACGAGGATAACTGTTCCTATGAGTGCCGCAACTATCCAAATCAGTGCCTCAACTGTCCATATCGGTGCCGCAACTGTCCATATCAGTGCCGCAACTGTCCATATCGGTGCCGCAACTATCCATATCAGTGCCGCAACTGTCCATATCGGTGCCGCAAATGTCCTTATCAGTGCCGCAAATCATCCTCAGACTGATACTCAAAAAAGTATCTGTACGAGGATAACTGTTCCTATGAGTGCCGCAACTATCCATATCAGTGACGCAACTGTCCATAACAGTGCCGCATTTGTCCATATCGGTGCCGCAACAGTCCGTATCGGTGCCGCAACTATCCATATCGGTGCCGCAACTATCCATATCAGTGCCGCAACTGTCCATATCGGTGCCGCAACTATCCATATCGGTGCCGCAACTGTCCATATCGGTGCCGCAACTATCCATATCGGTGCCGCAACTGTCCATATCAGTGCCGCAACTGTCCATATCAGTGCCGCAACTGTCCTTATCGGTGCCGCAACTGTCCATATCGGTGCCGCAACTGTCCATATCGGTGCCGCAACTATCCATATCAGTGCCGCAACTGTCCATATCGGTGCCGCAACTATCCATATCGGTGCCGCAACTGTCCATATCAGTGCCGCAACTGTCCATATCAGTGCCGCAACTGTCCATATCAGTGCCGCAACTGTCCATATCGGTGCCGCAACTATCCATATCAGTGCCGCAACTGTCCATAACAGTGCCGCAACTGTCCATATCGGTGCCGCAAATGTCCATATCAGTGCCGCAAATCATCCTCAGACTGATACTCAAAAAAGTATCAGTACGAGGATAACTGTTCCTATGAGTGCCGCAACTGTCCATATCAGTGCCGCAACTGTCCATATCGGTGCCGCAACTATCCATATCAGTGCCGCAACTGTCCATATCGGTGCCGCAACTATCCATATCAGTGCCGCAACTGTCCATATCGGTGCCGCAAATGTCAATATCAGTCCCGCAAATCATCCTCAGATTGATACTCAAAAAAGTATCAGTACGAGGATAACTGTTCGTATGAGTGCCGCAAGTGTCCATATCAGTGCCGCAACTGTCCATATCAGTGCCGCAACTATCCATATCGGTGCCGCAACTGTCAATATCGGTGCCGCAACTGTCCATATCGGTGCCGCAACTATCCATATCAATACCGCAACTGTCCATATCGGTGCCGCAACAGTCCTTATCGGTGCCGCAACTATCCATATCGGTGCCGCAACTGTCAATATCGGTGCCGCAACTGTCCCTTATCGGTGCCGCAACTGTCCATATCGGTGCCGCAACTATCCATATCAGTGCCGCAACTGTCCATATCGGTGCCGCAACTATCCATATCAGTGCCGCAACTGTCCATATCGGTGCCGCAAATGTCCATATCAGTGCCGCAACTGTCCATATCAGTGCCGCAACTGTCCATATCGGTGCCGCAACTATCCATATCGGTGCCGCAACTGTCCATATCAGTGCCGCAACTGTCCATATCAGTGCCGCAACTGTCCATATCAGTGCCGCAACTGTCCTTATCAGGGCCGCAACTGTCCATATCGGTGCCGCAACTGTCCATATCAGTGCCGCAACTGTCCATAACAGTGCCGCAACTGTCCATATCGGTGCCGCAAATGTCCATATCAGTGCCGCAAATCATCCTCAGACTGATACTCAAAAAAGTATCAGTACGAGGATAACTGTTCGTATGAGTGCCGCAACTGTCCATATCAGTGCCGCAACTGTCCATATCGGTGCCGCAACTATCCATATCAGTGCCGCAACTGTCCATATCGGTGCCGCAACTATCCATATCAGTGCCGCAACTGTCCATATCGGTGCCGCAAATGTCCTTATCAGTGCCGCAAATCATCCTCAGACTGATACTCAAAAAAGTATCTGTACGAGGATAACTGTTCCTATGAGTGCCGCAACTATCCATATCAGTGACGCAACTGTCCATAACAGTGCCGCATTTGTCCATATCGGTGCCGCAACAGTCCTTATCGGTGCCGCAACTATCCATATCGGTGCCGCAACTGTCCATATCAGTGCCGCAACTGTCCATATCGGTGCCGCAACTATCCATATCGGTGCCGCAACTGTCCATATCGGTGCCGCAACTATCCATATCGGTGCCGCAACTGTCAATATCAGTGCCGCAACTGTCCATATCAGTGCCGCAACTGTCCTTATCGGTGCCGCAACTGTCCATATCGGTGCCGCAACTATCCATATCGGTGCCACAACTATCCATATCAGTGCCGCAACTGTCCATATCGGTGCCGCAACTATCCATATCGGTGCCGCAACTGTCGAATATCAGTGCCGCAACTGTCCATATCAGTGCCGCAACTGTCCTTATCAGTGCCGCAACTGTCCATATCGGTGCCGCAACTATCCATATCAGTGCCGCAACTGTCCATAACAGTGCCGCAACTGTCCATATCGGTGCCGCAAATGTCCATATCAGTGCCGCAAATCATCCTCAGACTGATACTCAAAAAGTATCAGTACGAGGATAACTGTTCCCTATGAGTGCCGCAACTATCCAAATCAGTGCCTCAACTGTCCATATCGGTGCCGCAACTATCCATATCAGTGCCGCAACTGTCCATATCGGTGCCGCAACTATCCATATCAGTGCCGCAACTGTCCATATCGGTGCCGCAAATGTCCTTATCAGTGCC
>JAKIJQ010000550.1:0-29990 GCA_023373905.1 Rhizoglyphus robini | reverse complement strand
CTCTGGTGCTTTCGTCACGAGCCATTTGTCGATGTTTATTAAGCAAAGTCTGGCGCTGGTTTGAGATGAGCTTTCATTTGTCGATGTTTACTATGGAAAGTATCTGGGTGCTTTGATAATGAGCCATTTATCGCGATGCTTGTTAAGCAACTATCTGGGAGCTTGATAATGAACCATTTGTCGATGTTTGCGGAGCAAAAGTCTCGCGGTGCTTTGATAATGAGCCATTTGTCGATGTTTGCTAAGCAAAGTCTCTCGAAGCTTTCATAATGATCCACTTATCGATGCTTGCTGAGTTAAAAGTCGCTCCTTTTGGTGCTTTCATAACGAGCCATTTGTCGATGTTTGCCAAGCGATGATTCTCGGAGGGTCGATAACGAGCCGATTTGTCGATGTTTGCTAAGCAAAGTCTTTCGGTGCTTTTACTAACTATCCATTTGTCGATGTTTGCTAAGCAAACCCGCTCGGTGCTTTGATAACGAACCATTTGTCGATGTTTGTTAAGCAATGTCTCTCGGTGCTTTGATAACGAACCATTTTGTCGATGTTTGCTAAGCAAAGTCTCTCGGTGCTTTGATAACGAGCCATTTGTCGATGCTTGCTACAGCAAAGTCGCGTCGGTGCTTTGATATCGAACCATTTGTCGATGTTTGCTTAAGCAAAATATCTCGGTGCTTGGATAACGAGCCATTTGTCGATGCTCTGCTGGGCAAAGTCTCTGGGTGCTTTCATAACGAACCATTTGAAACGATGTTTGCTAAGTAAAGTCTCTCGGTGCTTTCATAAAGAACCATTTGTCGATGTTTGCTAAGCAAACCCTCTCGGTGATAGGATAATGAACCATTTGTCGATGTTTGTTAAGCAAAACCTCTCGGTGCTTTGCTTAACGCAGCCATTTGTCGATGCTTGCTGTTGCAAAGCCCCTGGTGCTTTCATAACGAGCCATTTGTCGATGTTTGTTAAGCAAAGTCGCTCGGTGCTTTTGATGAATTTTGTTTCATTGGTCGATGTTTACTTATCAGATTCTCTAGGTTCTTTGATAACGAACCATTTGTGCGATGTTTGCTAAGCAAAGTCTCTCGGTGCTTGATAACGAGCCATTTGTCGATGTTTGCTGGCAAAGTCTCTCGGTGCTTGGATAACGAGCCATTTGTCGATGTTTGCTAAGCAAAGTCTCTCGGTGCTTTGATAACGAGCCATTTGTCGATGTTTGCTACGCCAAAGTCTCTGGTGATTGGATAACGAACCATTTTGTCGATGTTTGCTAAGCAAAGTCTCTCGGTGCTTCATAACGATCTATTTGTCGATGTTTGCTGAAGCACAAAGTCGCTCGGTGCTTTGATAACGAGCCATTTGTCGATGTTTGCTAAGCAAACTCTCTCGGTGCTTTGATAACGAGCCATTTGTCGATGTTTGCTGGGCAAAGTCTCTCGGTGCTTTCATAACGAGCCAATTTGTCGATGTTTGCTAAGCAAAGTCTCTCGGTGCTTTGATAACGAACCATTTGTCGATGTTTGCTAAGCAAAGTCTCTCGGTCCGCTTTTTAACGAGCCATTTAGTCGATGTTTACTAAGCAAAGTCCTCTCGGTGATTGGATAACGAACCTTTTGTCGATGTTTGCTAAGCAAACTCTCTCGGTGCTTTGATAACGAGCCATTTGTCGATGTTTGCTAAGCAAAGTCTCTCGGTGCTTTCATAACGAACCATTTGTCGATGTTTGCTAAGCAAAGTCTCTCGGTGATTGGATAACGAACCATTTGTCGATGTTTGCTAAGCAATGTATCTCGGCGATTGGATAACGAACCATATGTCGATGTTTGCTAAGCAAAGTCTCTCGGTGCTTTCATAACGAGCCATTTGTCGATGTTTGCTAAGCAAAGTCTCTCGGTGCTTTCATAACGAGAGCCATTTGTCGATGTTTGCTAAGCAAAGTCTCCGGTGCTTTCATAACGAGCCATTTGTCGATGTTTGCTAAGCAAAGTCTCTCGGTGCTTTGATAACGAGCCATTTGTCGATGTTTGCTAAGCAAATCTCTCGGTGCTTTGATAACGAGCCATTTGTCGATGTTTCGCTAAGCAAAGTCTCTCGGTGCTTTCATAACGAGCCATTTGTCGATGTTTGCTAAGCGAAGTAATCTCTCGGTGCTTTGATAACGAGCCATTTGTCGATGTTTGCTAAGCCAAAGTCTCTCGGTGCTTTCATAACGAGGCCATTTGTCGATGTTTGCTAAGCAAACTCTCTCGGTGCTTGGATAACGAACCATTTGTCGATGTTTGCTAAGCAAAATCTCTCGGTGCTTTCATAACGAGACATTTGTCGATGTTTGCTAAGCAAACGCTCGGTGCTTTGATAACGAGGCATTTGTCGATGTTTGCCCGCAAAAGTGCTCTCGGTGCTTTCATAACGAAGCATTTGTCGATGTTTCCTAGCAATGACTCTGGTGCTTTCATAACGAGCCATTTGTCGATGTTTGCTAAGCAAAGTCTCTCGGTGCTTTCATAACGAGCCATTTGTCGATGTTTGCTAAGCAAACTCTCTCGGTGCTTTGATAACGAGCCATTTATCGATGTTTGCTAAGCAAAGTCTCTCGGTGCTTTGATAACGAAGCCATTTGTCGATGTTTGCTAAGCAAAGTCGCTCCGGTGCTTTCATAACGAGCCATTTGTCGATGTTTGCTAAGCAAAGTCGCTCGGTGCTGTGATAACGAGCCATTTGTCGATGTTTGCTGGGCAAACTCTCTCGGTGCTTGATAACGAACCATTTGTCGATGTTTGCTAAGCAAACTCTCGCTCGGTGCTTTGATAACGAGCCATTTATCGATGTTTACTAAGCTCAAACTCTCTCGGTGCTTTGATAACGAGCCATTTGTCGATGTTTGCTAAGCAATAGTCTCGGTGCTTTGATAACGAGCCATTTGTCGATGTTTGCTAAGCAAAGTTTCTCGGTGCTTGATAACGAGCCATTTGTCGATGTTTGCTAATATAAAAATCTCTCGGTGATTGGATAACGAACCATTTGTCGATGTTTGCTAAGCAAAGTCTCTCGGTGCTTTCATAACGGGAACCAACTATCGATGTTTGCTAAGCAATGACTCTCGGTGCTTTCATAACGAGCCATTTGTCGATGGCTGCTAAGCAAAGTCGCTCGGTGCTTTGATAACGAGCCATTTGTGGATGTTTGCTAAGCAATGTATCTCGGTGCTTGGATAACGAAGCATCTGTCGATGTTTGCTAAGCAATGCATCTCGGTGCTTGGATAACGAGCCATTTGTCGATGTTTGCGAGCAAACTCGCTCGGTGCTTTGATAACGAGCCATTTGTCGATGTTTGCTAAGCAAAAGTCTCTCGGTGCTTTCATAACGAGCCATTTGTTGATGTTTGTTAAGCAAAGTCTCTCGGTCTTTGATAACGAACCATTTTGTCGATGTTTGCTAAGCAAAGTCTCTCGGGTGCTTTCTAACGAACCATTTGTCGATGTTTGCTAAGCAAAGTCTCTCGGTGCTTTCATAACGGTTGCCATTTGTCGATGTGTTTCTTGCCAAAGTCTCTCGGTGCTCCATAACGAGCCATTTGTCGATGTTTGCTAAGCAAACTCTCTCGGTGCTGATAACGCGAGCCATTTTCGATGTTTGCTAAGCAATGTCGCTCGGTGCTTTCTTAACGAGCCATTTGTCGATGTTTGCTAAGCAAACTCTCTCGGTGCTGTCTATAACGAGCCATTTGTCGATGTTTGTAAGCAAAGTCTCTCGGTGCTTTCTTAACGAGCCATTTGTCGATGTTTGCTAAGCAAGAATCGCTCGGTGCTTTCACAACGAGCCATTTGTCGATGTTTGCTGAAGGCGAACTCGCTCGGTGCTGGGATAACGAACCATTTGTCGATGTTTGCTAAGCAAAGTCGCTCGGTGCTTTGATAACGAACTTCATTTGTCGATGTTTGCTAGCAATGAATCTCGGTGCTTTGATAACGAGCCATTTGTCGCTGTTAGCTAAGCAAAAGTCTCTCGGTGCTTTCATAACGAGCCATTTGTCGATGTTTGCTAAAAAAGCAAAGTCGCTCGGTGCTGATAACGAGCCATTTGTCGATGTTGCTAAGCAATGAGTCTCGGTGCTGATAACGAGCCATTTGTCGATGTTTGCTAAGCAAAGTCTCTCGGTGCTTTCATAACGAGCCATTTGTCGATGTTTGCTAAGCAAAATCGCTCAGTGCTTGCATAACGAACCATTTGTCGATGTTAGCTAAGCAATGAATCTCAGTGTGATAACGAGCCATTTGTCGATGTTTGCTAAGCAAAGTCTCTCGGTGCTTTCATAACGAGCCATTTGTCGATGTTTGCTAAGCAAAGTCGCTCGGTGCTTTGATAACGAGCCATTTGTCGATGTTTGCTTCAACAAGAATCTCGGTGCTTGGATAACGAGCCATTTGTCGATGTTTTGCTCAATCAAACTCTCTCGGTCCTTTGATAGCGAGCCATTTGTCGATGTTTGCTAAGCAAAGTCTCTCGGTGCTTTCATAACGACCATTTGTCGACGTTGCTAAGCAAGTTTCCTCGGTGCTTGGATAACGAGCCATTTGTCGATGTTTGCTAGCAAAGTCCTCACGGTGCTTTCATAACGAGCCATTTGTCGATGTTTGCTAAGCAAGTATCTCGGTGCTTTCATAACGGGCCATTTGTCGATGTTTGTTAAGCAAGTCTCTCGGTGCTTTGATAACGAGCCATTTGTCGATGTTTGCTAAGCAAGTCTCTCCCTGCTTTTCTAACGGGCCATTTGTCGATGTTTTCTAAGCAATGAATCTCGGTGCTTTCATAACAGCCCATTTGTCGATGGCCTTGCAAAACAAAGTCGCTCGGTGCTTTCATAACGGGCCATTTGTCGATGTTTTGCTAAGCTTAACTGTCCTCGGGTGTGCTTGGATAACGAGCCATTTGTCGATGTTTGCTCCAAGACAAAGAATCTCGGTACTCTCCTAACGAGCCCCCCAACGGGTATTTGTCGATGTTTGGTAAGCAAAGTCTCTCAGTGCTTTGATAACGAGCCATTTGTCGATGTTTGCTAGCAAAGTATCTCGGGCTAGCTGATAACGAGCCCCATTTTGTCGATGTTTGCTAAGCCAAAGAATCTCCGATGCTTTGATAACGAGCCATTTGTCGATGTTTTAAAGCACAAGCAAAGTATCTCGGTGCTTTGATACCGAGACCCATTTGTCGATGTTTGCTAAAGCAAACTCTCTCGGTGCTTGGATAATGAACCATTTGTCGATGTTTGCTAAGCAAAGTCTCTCGGTGCTTTCATAACGGGCCATTTGTCGATGTTTTGCTAAGCACAAGAATGCTCGGTGCTGTCATGCCGTAGCCATTTGTCGATGTTTTGCTAAGCAAAGTCTCTCGGTGCTTGCGCGTAACGACCATTTGTCGATGTTTACGCTAAGCAAACTTTCTCGGTGATTGGATAACCGAACCATTTGTCGATGTTTAGCTAAGCAAAGTTTCTCGGTGCTTGGATAACGAGCCGTTTGTCGATGTTTGCTAAACTTAAAGGCTCGCGTGCTCTCACCAACGAACCATTTGTCGATGTTTGCTAAGCTAAAGGCTCTCGGTGCTTTCATAACGGCCATTTGTCGATGTTTGCTCAAGCAAGCATCTCTCAGTGCTCTGATAACGGGCCATTTGTCGATGTTTTGCTAAGCAAGGCTCGCTCGGATGCCTTTGATAACTAGCGCCGTTTGTCGATGTTTTGCTAAGCGAGTCTCCTCGGTGCTTTGATAACGAGCCATTTGTCGATGTTTGCTAACCAATGTATCTCGGTGCGTTTCTAACGGGCCATTTGTCGATGTTTGCTAGCAATGAATCTCGGTGCTGGATAACGAGCCATTTGTCGATGTTTTGCTAAGCAAAGTAGCTCGGTGCTTGGATAACGAAAACCTTTTGTCGATGTTTGCTAAGCAAAGTCTCTCGGATAACTGGATAACGAGCCATTTGTCGATGTTTGCTAAGCAAGTCTCTCGGTGGCTTGGATAACGTGCCATTTGTCGATGTTTGCTAGCAAGTCGCTCGGTGCTTTCATAACGAGCCATTTGTCGATGTTTGCTAACCAATGTCTGCTCAGTGCGTTGATAACGAGCCATTTGTCGATGTTTGCTAAGCAAAGAATCTCGGTGCTTCTCATAACAGCCATTTGTCGATGTTTGCTAAGCAAACTATCTCGGTGCTTTGATAACGGAGCCATTTGTCGATGTTTGCTAAGCAAGTATTTCTCCGGTGCTTTCGATAACGAGCCATTTGTCGATGTTTGCTAAGCAAAGAATCTCGGTGCTGAATAACGAGCCATTTGTCGATGTTTGCTAATACCAAAGTCGCTCGGTGCTTGCATAACGAGCCATTTGTCGATGTTTGCTAAACAATGTCTCTCGGTGCTTGGATAACGAGCCATTTGTCGATGTTTGTTCAAAGCAAAGTCTCTCGGTGCTTTGATAACGAACCATTTGTCGATGTTTGCTAAGCAAAGTCTCTCGGTGCTTTGATAACGAGCCATTTGTCGATGTTTGCTAAGCAATGTATCTCGGTGCTTTGATAACGAGCCATTTGTCGATGTTTGCTAAGCAAAGTCTCTCGGTGCTGATAACGAGCCATTTGTCGATGTTTGCTAAGCAAACTCTCTCGGTGCTTTGATAACGAGCCATTTGTCGATGTTTGCTAACCAAAGTCTCTCGGTGCTTTGATAACGAGCCATTTGTCGATGTTTGCTAAGCAAAGTCTCTCGGTGCTTTGATAACGAACCATTTGTCGATGTTTGCTAAGCAATGTCTCTCGGTGCTTTCATAACGAGCCATTTGTCGATGTTTGCTAAGCAATGTATCTCGGTGCTTTGATAACGAGCCATTTGTCGATGTTTGCTAAGCAATGTCTCTCGGTGCTTTGATAACGAGCCATTTGTCGATGTTTGCTAAGCAAAGTCTCTCGGTGCTTGGATAACGAACCATTTGTCGATGTTTGCTAAGCAAAGTCTCTCGGTGCTTTGATAACGAGCCATTTGTCGATGTTTGCTAAGCAAAGTCTCTCGGTGCTTTCATAACGAGCCATTTGTCGATGTTTGCTAAGCAAACTCTCTCGGTGCTTTGATAACGAGCCATTTGTCGATGTTTGCTAAGCAAAGTCTCTCGGTGATTGGATAACGAGCCATTTGTCGATGTTTGCTAAGCAAAGTCTCTCGGTGCTTTGATAACGAATCATTTGTCGATGTTTGCTAAGCAAAGTCTCTCGGTGCTTTGATAACGAACCATTTGTCGATGTTTGCTAGCAATGAATCTCGGTGCTGATAACGAGCCATTTGTCGATGTTTGCTAAGCAAAGTCTCTCGGTGCTTTGATAACGAGCCATTTGTCGATGTTTGCTAAGCAAAGTCTCTCGGTGCTTTGATAACGAGCCATTTGTCGATGTTTGCTAAGCAAAGTCTCTCGGTGCTTGGATAACGAACCATTTGTCGATGTTTGCTAAAGCAAATCTCTCGGTGCTTTGATAACGAGCCATTTGTCGATGTTTGCTGTCAAGCAAAGTCGCTCGGTGACTGATAACGGCCATTTGTCGATGTTTGCTAAGCAATGTATCTCGGTGCTTTGATAACGAGCCATTTGTCGATGTTTGCTAAGCAAAGTCTCTCGGTGATTGGATAACGAACCATTTGTCGATGTTTGCTAAGCAAATCTCTCGTGCTTTCATAACGGGCCATTTGTCGATGTTTGCTAGCAAAGTCTCTCGGTGCTTTCATAACGAGCCATTTGTCGATGTTTGCTAAGCAAAGTCTCTCGGTGCTTTCATAACGAACCATTTGTCGATGTTTGCTAAGCAAGTCTCTCGGTGCTTGGATAACGAGCCATTTATCGATGTTTGCTAGGCAAAGTCTCTCGGTGCTTTGATAACGAGCCATTTGTCGATGTTCGCTAAGCAAAGTCTCTCGGTGCTTTCATAACGAGCCATTTGTCGATGTTTGCTAAGCAAAGTTCTCGGTGCTTTGATAACGAACCATTTGTCGATGTTTGCTAAGCAAAGTCTCTCGGTGCTTGGATAACGAGCCATTTGTCGATGTTTGCTAAGCAAAGTCTCTCGGTGCTTTCATAACGAGCCATTTTGTCGATGTTTGCTAAGCAAAGTCTCGGTGCTTTCATAACGAGCCATTTGTCGATGTTTGCTAAGCAATGTCTCTCGGTGCTTTCATAACGAGCCATTTGTCGATGTTTGCTAAGCAATGTATCTCGGTGCTTGGATAACGAGCCATTTGTCGATGTTTGCTAAGCAATGTATCTCGGTGCTTTGATAACGAACCATTTGTCGATGTTTGCTAAGCAAAGTCTCTCGGTGCTTGATAACGAGCCATTTGTCGATGTTTGCTAAGCAAAAGTCTCTCCGGTGCTTTTTAACGAGCCATTTGTCGATGTTTGCTAAGCAAAAGTCTCTCGGTGCTTTGATAACGAGCCATTTGTCGATGTTTGCTAGCAAGGTCTCTCGGTGCTTTGATAACGAACCATTTGTCGATGTTTGCTAAGCAAAGTCTCTCAGTGCTTTGATAACGAGCCATTTGTCGATGTTTGCTAAGCCAAAGTCTCTGTGCTTTTATAACGAACCATTTGTCGATGTTTGCTAAGCAAAGTCTCTCGGTGCTTTGATAACGAGCCATTTGTCGATGTTTGCTAAGCAAAAGTCTCTCGGTGCTTTGATAACGAGCCATTTGTCGATGTTTGCTAAGCAATGTTTCTCCGTGCTTGGATAACGAGCCATTTGTCGATGTTTGCTAAGCAAAGTCTCTCGGTGCTTTGATAACGAGCCATTTGTCGATGTTTGCTAGCAAAGTCTCTCGGTGCTTGGATAACGAGTCCATTTGTCGATGTTTGCTTAAGCAAAGTCTCTCGGTGATTGGATAACGAACCATTTGTCGATGTTTGCTACAAATCTCTCGGTGCTTTGATAACGAGCCATTTGTCGATGTTTTGCTAACAAAGTCTCTCGGTGCTTTGATAACGAGCCATTTGTCGATGTTTGCTAAGCAAAGTCTCTCGGTGCTTGGATAACGAGCCATTTGTCGATGTTTGCTAGGCAAAGTCTCTCGGTGCTTTGATAACGAACCATTTGTCGATGTTTGCTAAGCAAAAGTCTCCTCGGTAAGCTTTCATAACGAGCCATTTGTCAATGTTTTGCTAAGCAAATTCGCTCGGTGCTTTGATAACGAGCCATTTGTCGATGTTTGCTAAGCAAACTCTCTCGGTGCTTTGATAACGAACCATTTGTCGATGTTTGCTAAGCAATGAATCTCGGTGCTTTCGATAACGAACCATTTTGTCGATGTTTGCTAAGCAAACTATCTCGGTGCTTTGATAACGAGCCATTTGTCGATGTTTGCTTAAGCAAAGTCTCTCGGTGCTTTGATAACGAGCCATTTGTCGATGTTTGCTAAGCAAAGTCTCTCGGTGCTTTCATAACGAACCATTTGTCGATGTTTGCTAAGCAAAGTCTCTCCGGTGCTTTCATAACGAGCCATTTGTCGATGTTTGCTAAGCAAAGTCTCTCGAGTGCCTTTGATAACGAGCCATTTGTCGATGTTTGCTAAGCAAAGTCTCTCGGTGCTTTCATAACGAACCATTTGTCGATGTTTGCTAAGCAAAGTCTCTCGGTGCTTTGATAACGAGCCATTTGTCGATGTTTGCTAAGCAAAGTCTCTCGGTGCTTTTACTAACGAGCCATTTGTCGATGTTTGCTAAGCAAAGTCTCTCGGTGCATTGGATAACGAACCATTTTGTCGATGTTTGCTAAGCAAAGTCTCTCGGTGCTTTGATAACGAGCCATTTGTCGATGTTTGCTAAGCAAAGTCTCTCGGTGCTTTGATAACGTAGCCATTTGTCGATGTTTGCTAAGCAAAGTCTCTCGGTGCTTTGATAACGAGCCATTTGTCGATGTTTGCTAAGCAAGCTCTCTCGGTGCTTTGATAACGAGCCATTTGTCGATGTTTGCTAAGCAAAGTCTCTCGGTGCTTTGATAACGAGCCATTTGTCGATGTTTGCTAAGCAAAGTCGCTCGGTGCTTGATAACGAACCATTTGTCGATGTTTGCTAAGCAAAGTCTCTCGGTGCTTTGATAACGAGCCATTTGTCGATGTTTGCTAAGCAAAGTCTCTCGGTGCTTTCATAACGAACCATTTGTCGATGTTTGCTAAGCAAAGTCTCTCGGTGCTTGGATAACGAACCATTTGTCGATGTTTGCTAAACCAAACTCTCTCGGTGCTTTGATAACGAGCCATTTGTCGATGTTTGCTAGGCAAAGTCTCTCGGTGCTTTGATAACGAGCCATTTGTCGATGTTTGTTAAGCCAAGGTCATCTCGGTGCTTTGATAACGAGCCATTTGTCGATGTTTGCTAAGCAAAGTCTCTCGGTGCTTTGATAACGAGCCATTTGTCGATGTTTGCTAAGCAAAGTCTCTCAGTGTTTTATAACGAGCCATTTGTCGATGTTTGCTAAGCAAAGTATCTCCCGGTGCTTTCATAACGAGCCATTTGTCGATGTTTGCTAGCAAAGTCTCTCGGTGCTTTGATAACGAGCCATTTGTCGATGTTTGCTAAGCAATGTATCTCGGTGCTTTGATAACGAGCCATTTGTCGATGTTTGCTAAGCAAAGTATCTCGGTGCTTTGATAACGAGCCATTTGTCGATGTTTGCTAAGCAAAGTCTCTCGGTGCTTTG
Organism: Rhizoglyphus robini; assembly: GCA_023373905.1. Classification (NCBI taxonomy): domain Eukaryota; kingdom Metazoa; phylum Arthropoda; class Arachnida; order Sarcoptiformes; family Acaridae; genus Rhizoglyphus; species Rhizoglyphus robini. The sequence continues at coordinate 19,267 of JAKIJQ010000550.1, read as the reverse complement.
ATAACGAGCCATTTGTCGATGTTTGCTAAGCAAAAAAGTCTCTCGGTGCTTTGATAACGAGCCATTTGTCGATGTTTGCTAAGCAAAGTCTCTCGGTGCTTGGATAACGAACCATTTGTCGATGTTTGCTAAGCAAAGTCTCTCGGTGCTTTGATAACGAGCCATTTGTCGATGTTTGCTAAGCAAAGTCTCTCCGGTGCTTTGCTAACGAGCCATTTGTCGATGTTTGCTAAGCAAAGTCTCTCGGTGCTTTCATAACGAGCCATTTGTCGATGTTTGCTAAGCAAAGTCGCTCGGTGCTTTGATAACGAGCCATTTGTCGATGTTTGCTAAGCAAAGTCTCTCGGTGCTTTGATAACGAGCCATTTGTCGATGTTTGCTAAGCAAAGTCTCTCGGTGCTTTCATAACGAGCCATTTGTCGATGTTTGCTAAGCAAAGTCTCTCGGTGCTTTGATAACGAGCCATTTGTCGATGTTTGCTAAGCAAAGTCTCTCGGTGCTTTTTCTAACGAGCCATTTGTCGATGTTTGCTAAGCAAAGTCTCTCGGTGCTTGATAACGAACCATTTGTCGATGTTTGCTAACAAAGTCTCTCGGTGCTTTGATAACAAGCCATTTGTCGATGTTTGCTAAGCAAAGTCTCTCGGTGCTTTGATAACGAGCCATTTGTCGATGTTTGCTAGCAAAGTCTCTCGGTGCTTGGATAACGAACCATTTGTCGATGTTTGCTAAGCAAAGTCTCTCGGTGCTTTGATAACGAGCCATTTGTCGATGTTTGCTAAGCAAAGTCTCTCGGTGCTTTGATAACGAGCCATTTGTCGATGTTTGCTAAGCAATGTATCTCGGTGCTTGGATAACGAGCCATTTGTCGATGTTTGCTAAGCAAACTCTCTCGGTGCTTTGATAACGAGCCATTTGTCGATGTTTGCTAAGCAAAGTCTCTCGGTGCTTTGATAACGAGCCATTTGTCGATGTTTGCTAAGCAAAGTCTCTCGGTGCTTGGATAACGAGCCATTTGTCGATGTTTGCTAAGCAAAAGTCTCTCGATGCTTTGATAACGAGCCATTTGTCGATGTTTGCTAAGCAAACGTCTCTCGGTGCTTTGATAACGAGCCATTTGTCGATGTTTGCTAAGCAAGTATCTCGGTGCTTTCATAACGAACCATTTGTCGATGTTTGCTAAGCAAAGTCTCTCGGTGCTTTGATAACGAGCCATTTGTCGATGTTTGCTAAGCAAAGTCTCTCGGTGCTTTCATAACGAGCCATTTGTCGATGTTTGCTAAGCAAATCGCTCGGTGCTTTGATAACGAGCCATTTGTCGATGTTTGCTAAGCAAAGTCTCTCGGTGCTTTGATAACGAGCCATTTGTCGATGTTTGCTAAGCAATGAATCTCGGTGCTTGGATAACGAACCATTTGTCGATGTTTGCTAAGCAAAGTCTCTCGGTGCTTGGATAACGAACCATTTGTCGATGTTTGCTAAGCAAACTCTCTCAGTGCTTTGATAACGAGCCATTTGTCGATGTTTGCTAAGCAAAGTCTCTCGGTGCTTGCATAACGAGCCATTTGTCGATGTTTGCTAAGCCAAGTCTCTCGGTGCTTTTTCCTTAACGGGCCATTTGTCGATGTTTGCTAAGCAAAGTCTCTCTGGTGCTTTGATAACGAGCCATTTGTCGATGTTTGCTAAGCAAAGTCTCTCGGTGCTTTCATAACGAACCATTTGTCGATGTTTGCTAAGCAAAGTCTCTCGGTTGCTTTGATAACGAGCCATTTGTCGATGTTTGCTAAGCAAAGTCTCTCGGTGCTTTTCTAACGAGCCATTTGTCGATGTTTGCTAAGCAAAGTCGCTCGGTGCTTTGATAACGAGCCATTTGTCGATGTTTGCTAAGCAAACTCTCTCGGTGCTTTGATAACGGAAGCCATTTGTCGATGTTTGCTAAGCAAAGTCTCTCGGTGCTTTGATAACGAGCCATTTGTCGATGTTTGCTAAGCAAAAGTCTCTCGGTGCTTTCGATAACGAACCATTTGTCGATGTTTGCTAAGCAAAGTCTCTCGGTGCTTTGATAACGAGCCATTTGTCGATGTTTGCTAAGCAAAGTCTCTCGGTGCTTTGATAACGGGCCATTTGTCGATGTTTGCTAAGCAATGTATCTCGGTGCTTTGATAACGAGCCATTTGTCGATGTTTGCTAAGCAAAGTCTCTCGGTGCTTTCGATAACGAGCCATTTGTCGATGTTTGCTAAGCAAAGTCGCTCGGTGCTTTCATAACGAGCCATTTGTCGATGTTTGCTAAGCAAAGTCTCTCGGTGCTTTGATAACGAAGCCATTTGTCGATGTTTGCTAAGCAAAGTCTCTCAGTGCTTTGATAACGAGCCATTTGTCGATGTTTGCTAAGCAAAGTATCTCGGTGCTTTGATAACGAGCCATTTGTCGATGTTTGCTAAGCAATGTATCTCGGTGCTTTGATAACGAGCCATTTGTCGATGTTTGCTAAGCAATGTCTCTCGGTGCTTTGATAACGAGCCATTTGTCGATGTTTGCTAAGCAAAGTCTCTCGGTGCTTTCATAACGAGCCATTTGTCGATGTTTGCTAAGCAAAGTATCTCGGTGCTTTCATAACGAGCCATTTGTCGATGTTTGCTAAGCAAAGTATCTCGGTGCTTTGATAACGAGCCATTTGTCGATGTTTGCTAAGCAATGTATCTCGGTGCTTTGATAACGAACCATTTGTCGATGTTTGCTAAGCAAAGTATCTCGGTGCTTTGATAACGAGCCATTTGTCGATGTTTGCTAAGCCAAAATGTATCTCGGTGCTTGGATAACGAACCATTTGTCGATGTTTGCTAAGCAAACTCTCTCGGTGCTTTGATAACGAACCATTTGTCGATGTTTGCTAAGCAAACTCTCTCGGTGCTTTGATAACAAGCCATTTGTCGATGTTTGCTAAGCAAAGTCTCTCGGTGCTTTTCTAACGAGCCATTTGTCGATGTTTGTAAGCAAAGTCTCTCGGTGCTTGATAACGAACCATTTGTCGATGTTTGCTAAGCGAAGTATCTCGGTGCTTTGATAACGAACCATTTGTCGATGTTTGCTAAGCAAAGTATCTCGGTGCTTTGATAACGAGCCATTTGTCGATGTTTGCTAAGCAAAGTCTCTCGGTGCTTTTGATAACGAGCCATTTGTCGATGTTTGCTAAGCAAAGTCTCTCGGTGCTTTCATAACGAGCCATTTGTCGATGTTTGCTAAGCAAAGTCTCTCGGTGCTTGGATAACGAACCATTTGTCGATGTTTGCTAAGCAAAGTCTCTCGGTGCTTTGATAACGAGCCATTTGTCGATGTTTGCTAAGCAAAGTCTCTCGGTGCTTTCATAACGAGCCATTTGTCGATGTTTGCTAAGCAATGTATCTCGGTGCTTTGATAACGAACCATTTGTCGATGTTTGCTAAGCAAAGTCTCTCGGTGCTTTGATAACGAGCCATTTGTCGATGTTTGCTAAGCAAAGTCTCTCGGTGCTTTCATAACGAGCCATTTCGTCAATGTTTGCTAAAGCAATGTATCTCGGTGCTTTCATAACGAGCCATTTGTCGATGTTTTGCTAAACAAAACTCATCTCAGTGCTTTGATAACGAGCCATTTGTCGATGTTTGCTTAGCAATGTATCTCGGTGCTTGGATAACGAACCATTTGTCGATGTTTGCTAAGCAAAAGTATCTCGGTTGCTTTGATAACGAGCCATTTGTCGATGTTTGCTAAGCAAATGTCTCTCGGTGCTTTCATAACGAGCCATTTGTCGATGTTTGCTAAGCAAAGTCTCTCGGTGCTTGGATAACGAGCCATTTGTCGATGTTTGCTAAGCAAAAGTCTCTCGGTGCTTTGATAACGAGCCATTTGTCGATGTTTGCTAAGCAAAGTCTCTCGGTGCTTTCATAACGAACCATTTGTCGATGTTTGCTTCAAAGCAAAGTCTCTCGGTGATTGGATAACGAACCATTTGTCGATGTTTGCTAAGCAAAGTCTCTCGGTGCTTTCATAACGAACCATTTGTCGAGTGTTTGCTAAGCAAAGTCTCTCGGTGCTTGGATAACGAACCATTTGTCGATGTTTGCTATGCAATGTATCTCGTGATTGGATAACGAGCCATTTGTCGATGTTTGCTAAGCAAAGTCTCTCGATGCTTTTCTAACGAGCCATTTGTCGATGTTTGCTAAGCAAAGTCTCTCGGTGCTGATAACGAGCCATTTGTTGATGTTTTGCTAAGCAAAGTCTCTCGGTGCTTTTATAACGAGCCATTTGTCGATGTTTGCTAAGCAAAGTCTCTCGGTGATTGGATAACGAGCCATTTGTCGATGTTTGCTAAGCAAAGTCTCTCGGTGCTTTCATAACGAGCCATTTGTCGATGTTTGCTAAGCAAAGTCTCTCGGTGCTTTCATAACGAGCCATTTGTCGATGTTTGCTAAGCAAAGTCTCTCGGTGCTTTCATAACGAACCATTTATCGATGTTTGCTAAGCAAAGTCTCTCGGTGTTTTCATAACGAACCATTTGTCGATGTTTGCTAAGCAAAGTCTCTCGGTGCTTTGATAACGAACCATTTGTCGATGTTTGCTAAGCAAAGTCTCTCGGTGATTGGATAACGAGCCATTTGTCGATGTTTGCTAAGCAAAGTCTCTCGGTGATTGGATAACGAGCCATTTGTCGATGTTTGCTAAGCAAAGTCTCTCGGTGCTTCATAACGAGCCATTTGTCAATGTTTACTAAGCAATGTATCTCGGTGCTTTCATAACGAACCATTTGTCGATGTTTTGCTAACAAAGTCTCTCGGTGCTTTGATAACGAGCCATTTGTCGATGTTTGCTAAGCAAAGTCTCTCGGTGCTTTTCATAACGAGCCATTTGTCAATGTTTGCTAAGCAATGTATCTCGGTGCTTTCATAACGAGCCATTTGTCGATGTTTGCTAAGCAAAGTCTCTCGGTAGCTTTGATAACGAACCATTTGTCGATGTTTGCTAAGCAAAGTCTCTCGGTGATTGGATAACGAGCCATTTGTCGATGTTTGCTAAGCAGTCTCTCGGTGATTGGATAACGAGCCATTTGTCGATGTTTGCTAAGCAAAGTCTCTCGGTGCTTTCATAACGAGCCATTTCGTCAATGTTTGCTAAGCAATGTATCTCGGTGCTTCATAACGAACCATTTGTCGATGTTTGCTAAGCAAAGTCTCTCGGTGCTTTGATAACGAGCCATTTGTCGATGTTTGCTAAGCAAAGTCTCTCGGTGCTTTCATAACGAGCCATTTGTCAATGTTTGCTAAGCAATGTATCTCGGTGCTTTCATAACGAGCCATTTGTCGATGTTTGCTAAGCAATGAATCTCGGTGCTTTGATAACGAAGCATTTGTCGATGTTTGCTAAGCAAAGTCTCTCGGTGATTGGATAACGAACCATTTGTCGATGTTTGCTAAGCAATGTATCTCGGTGATTGGATAACAAACCATTTGTCGATGTTTGCTAAGCAATGAATCTCGGTGCTTTGATAACGAAGCATTTTGTCGATGTTTGCTAAGCAAAGTCTCTCGGTGATTGGATAACGAACCATTTGTCGATGTTTGCTAAGCAAAGTCTCTCGGTGATTGGATAACGAACCATTTGTCGATGTTTGCTAAGCAATGTATCTCGGTGATTGGATAACCAAACCATTTGTCGATGTTTGCTAAGCCAATGAATCTCCGGTTCTTTGATAACGAATCATTTGTCGATGTTTGCTAAGCAAATCTCTCGGTGATTGGATAACGAACCATTTGTCGATGTTTGCTAAGCAAATGTATCTCGGTGCTTTCATAACGAACCATTTGTCGATGTTTGCTAAGCAAAGTTTCTCGGTGCTTTGATAACGAGCCATTTGTCGATGTTTGCTAAGCAAAGTCTCTCGGTGCTTTCATAACGAGCCATTTGTCGATGTTTGCTAAGCCAATGAGTATCTCGGTAAGTTTCATAACGAGCCGTTTGTCGATGTTTGCTAGCCAAAGTCTCTCGGTGCTTTATTAACTGAACCATTTGTCGATGTTTTGCTAAGCAAAGTCTCTCGGTGATTAGATAACGACCATTTGTCGATGTTTGCTAAGCAAGTCTCTGGTGATTGGATAACGAGCCATTGTCGATGTTTGCTAAGCAAAGTCTCTCGGTGCTTTCATAACGAACCATTTTGTCAATGTTTGCTTAAGCAATGTATCTCGGTGCTTTTATAACGAACCATTTGTCGATGTTTGCTAAGCAAAGTCTCTCGGTGCTTTTGATAACGAGCCATTTGTCGATGTTTGCTAAGCAAAGTCTCTCGGTGCTTTCTTAACTGAGCCATTTGTCAATGTTTTGCTAAGCAATGTATCTCGGTGCTTTCATAACGAGCCATTTGTCGATGTTTGCTAAGCAACTGAGTCTCTGGTGCTTTGATAACGAAGCATTTGTCGATGTTTGCTAAGCAAAGTCTCTCGGTGATGATAACGAACCATTTGTCGATGTTTGCTAACCAATGTATCTCGGTGATTAGATAACAAAACCATTTTTGTCGATGTTTGCTAAGTAATGAATCTCGGTGCTTTTGATAACGAAGCATTTGTCGATGTTTGCTTTAGCCAAAAGTCTCTCGGTGATTGGATAACGAAACCATTTGTCGATGTTTGCTAAGCGAAGTCTCTCGGTGATTGGATAACGAACCATTTGTCGATGTTTGCTAAGCAATGTATCTCGGTGATTGGATAACAAACCCATTTGTCGATGTTTGCTTAAGCAATGAATCTCGGTTCTTTGATAACGAAGCATTTGTCGATGTTTGCTAAGCAAGTCTCTCGGTGATTGGATAATGAACCATTTGTCGATGTTTCGCTAAAGCAAAGTCTCTCGGTGCTTTGATAACGAGACCATTTGTCGATGTTTGCTAGCAAAGTATCTGGTGCTTTCATAACGAGCCATTTGTCGATGTTTGCTAAGCAAAAGTCTCTCGGTGCTTGGATAACGAACCATTTGTCGATGTTTGCTAACAAAGTATCTCGGTGCTTGGATAACGAACCATATATCGATGTTTGCTAAGCAAAGAATCTCGGTGCTTTGATAACGAAGCATTTGTCGATGTTTGCTAAGCCAAAGTCTCTCGGTGATTGGATAACGAACCATTTTGTCGTGTTTGCTAAAGCAAACTCTCTCGGTGCTGATAACGAGCCATTTGTCGATGTTTGCTAAGCAAAGGTCTCTCGATAGCTTTGATAGCGAGCCATTTGTCGATGTTTGCTAAGCAAAGTATCTCAGTGCTTTGATAACGAGCCATTTGTCGATGTTTGCTAAGCGAAGTCTCTCGGTGATTGGATAACGAACCATTTGTCGATGTTTGCTAAACAGTCCCTCGTGCTTGATGACGAACCATTTGTCGATGTTTGCTAACAAACTCTCTCGTGCTTGATAACGAGCCATTTGTCGATGTTTGCTACAGCAAAGTCTCTCGGTGCTTTGATAACGAGCCATTTGTCGATGTTTGCTAAAGCAAAGTCTCTCGGTGATTGGATAACGAACCATTTATCGATGTTTGCTAAGCAAACTATCTCGGTGCTTGATAACGAGCCATTTGTCGATGTTTGCTAAAGCAAGTCTCTCGGTGCTTTCATAACGAGCCCATTTGTCGATGTTTGCTAGCAAAAGTCTCTCGGTGCTTTCATAACGAACCATTTGTCGGGATGTTTACTAAGCAAAGTCTCTCGATGATTTGATTAACGAACCATTTGTGGATGTTTGACTAAGTTTAAACTCATATCAGGTGCTTTGATAACGAGCCATTTGTCGATGTTTGCTAAGCAAAGTCTCTGGTGCTTTCATAACGAGCCATTTGGTCGATGTTTGTGCTAAGCAAAGTCTCTCGGTGATTGGATAACGAACCATTTGTCGATGTTTGCTAAGCAATGTATCTCGGTGCATTACATAACGAACCATATGTCGATGTTTGCTAAGCAAAGTCTCTCGGTGCTTTCATAACGAGCCATTTGTCGATGTTTGCTAAGCAAAGTCTCTCGGTGATTGGATAACGAACCATTTGTCGATGTTTGCTAAGCAAAATCTCTCGGTGCTTTGATAACGAGCCATTTTTGTCGATGTTTGCTTAGCAAAGTCTCTCGGTGCTTTCATATTGAGCCATTTGTCGATGTTTGCTAACAAAGTCTCTCGGTGCTTTCATAACGAACCATTTGTCGATGTTTGTGGAGCAATATCCTCTCGGTGATTGATAACGAACCATTTGTCGATGTTTGCTAAAGCCAAAATCTCTGGTGCTTCTGATAACGGCCATTTGTCGATGTTTGCTAAGCAAAGTCTCTCAGTGCTTGCATAACGAACCATTTGTCGATGTTTGAACTAACAAAGTCTCTCGTTGATTTTGGATAACGAACCATTTGTCGATGTTTGCTAAGCAATGTATCTCGGTGGATTGGATAACGAACCATATGTCGATGTTTGCTTTAGCAATGAATCTCGGTGCTTTGATAACGAAGCATTTGTCGATGTTTTGCTACAAAGTCTCTCGGTGATTGGATAACGAGCCATTTGTCGATGTTTGCTAAGCAAACTTCTCTCGGTGCTTTGATAACGAGCCATTTGTCGATGTTTGCTAAGCAAAGTCTCTCAGTGCTGATAACGAGCCATTTGTCGATGTTTCTAAACCAAAGTCTCTCGGTGCTTTGATAACGAGCCATTGTCGATGTTTGCTAAGCAAAGTCTCTCGGTGATTGTGATAACGAACCATTTGTCGATGTTTGCTAAGCAGTCTCTCGGTGCTTTGATAATGAACCATTTGTCGATGTTTGCTAAGCAAAATCTCTCGGTGCTTTGATAACGAGCCATTTGTCGATGTTTGCTTAAGCAAGGTCTCTCAGTGCTTTTATAACGAGCCATTTGTCGATGTTTTGCTAAGCAAAGTCTCTCGGTGATTGATAACGAACCATTTGTCGATGTTTGCTAAGCAAACTCTCTCGGTGCTTTGATAACTGAGCCATTTGTCGATGTTTGCTAAGCAAAAGTCTCTCGGTCTTTCAATACGAACCATTTGTCGATGTTTGCTAAGCAAAGTCTCTCGGTGCTTTTCATAACGAACCATTTGTCGATGTTTGCTAAGCAAAGTCTCTCGGTGCTTGATAACGAACCATTTGTCGATGTTTGCCTAAGCCAAACTCTCTCGGTGCTTTGATAACGAGCCATTTGTCGATGTTTGCTAAGCAAAGTCTCTCGGTGCTTTGATAACGAGCCATTTGTCGATGTTTGCTAAGCAAAGTCTCTCGGTGCTTGGATAACGAGCCATTTGTCGATGTTTGCTAAGCAATGTATCTCGGTGCTTGGATAACGAACCATTTGTCGATGTTTGCTAAGCAAGTCTCTCGGTGCTTTGATAACGAGCCATTTGTCGATGTTTGCTAAGCAATGTATCTCGGTGCTTACATAACGAGCCATTTTGTCGATGTTTGCTAAGCAAAGTCTCTCGGTGCTTTCATAACGAGCCCATTTGTCGATGTTTGCTAAGCAAAGTCTCTCGATGATTGGATAACGAACCATTTGTCGATGTTTTTGCTTAAAAGCAAAGTCTCTCGGTGCTTTGATAACGAACCATTTGTCGATGTTTGCTTATAGCAAACTCTCTCGGTGCTTTGATAACAAGCCATTTGTCGATGTTGCTAAGGCAAAGTCTCTCGGTGCTTTTCTAACGAGCCATTTGTCGATGTTTGCTAAGCAAAGTCTCTCGGTGATTGGATAACGAACCATTTGTCGATGTTTGCTAAGCAAACTCTCTCGGTGCTTTGATAACAAGCCATTTGTCGATGTTTGCTAAGCAAAGTCTCTCGGTGCTTTGATAACGAGCCATTTGTCGATGTTTGCTAAGCAAAGTCTCTCGGTGATTGGATAACGAACCATTTGTCGATGTTTGCTAAGCAAACTCTCTCGGTGCTTTGATAACGAGCCATTTGTCGATGTTTGCTAAGCAGAGTTTCTCGGTGCTTTGATAACGAACCATTTGTCGATGTTTGCTAGGCAATGTATCTCGGTGATTGGATAACGAACCATTTGTCGATGTTTGCTAAGCCCAAACTCTCTCGGTGCTTTGATAACGAGCCATTTGTCGATGTTTGCTAAGCCAAAGTCTCTCGGTGCTTTCATAACGAACCATTTGTCGATGTTTGCTAAGCAAAAAGTCTCTCGGTGCTTGGATAACGAACCATTTGTCGATGTTTGCTAAGCCAAACTCTCTCGGTGCTTTGATAACGAGCCATTTGTCGATGTTGCTAAGCAAAGTGCTCTCGGTGCTTTCATAACGAGCCATTTGTCAATGTTTGCTAAGCAATGTATCTCAGTGCTTTTCATAACGAACCATTTGTCGATGTTTGCTAAGCAAAGTCTCTCGGTGCTTTGATAACGAGCCATTTGTCGATGTTTGCTAAGCAAAGTCTCTCGGTGCTTTCGATAACGAGCCATTTGTCGATGTTTGCTAAGCAAAGTATCTCGGTGCTTTCATAACGAGCCATTTGTCGATGTTTCATTAGCAAACTATCTCGGTGCTGCTGATAACGAGCCATTTGTCGATGTTTGCTAGCAATGTCTCTCGGTGCTTTGATAACGAACACATTTGTCGATGTTTGCTAAGCAAACTATCTCGGTGCTTTTGATAACGAGCCATTTGTCGATGTTTGCTTAGCAATGTATCTCGGTGCTTTCATAACGAGCCATTTGTCGATGTTTGCTAAGCCAAAAAGTCTCTCGGTGATTGGATAACGAGCCATTTGTCGATGTTTGCTAAGCAAAGTCTCTCGGTGCTTTGATAACGAGCCATTTGTCGATGTTTGCTAAGCAAAGTCTCTCCGGTGCTTTATAACGAACCATTTGTCGATGTTTGCTAAGCAAAGTCTCGGTGATTGTATAACGAACCATTTGTCGATGTTTGCTAAGCAAAAGTCTCTGGTGCTTTGATAACGAACCATTTGTCGATGTTTGCTAAGCAATGTATCTCAGTGATTGGATAACGAACCATATGTCGATGTTGGCTAAGCAAAGTCTCTCGATGCTTTTTAACGAGCCATTTGTCGATGTTTGCTAAGCAATGTATCTCGGGTGCTTTCCATAACGAGCCATTTGTCGATGTTTGCTAAGCAAAGTCTCTCAGTGCTTTCAGTAACGAGCCATTTGTCGATGTTTGCTAGACCAAAGTCTCTCGGTGATTGGATAACGACCATTTGTCGATGTTTGCTAAGCAAAGTCTCTCGGTGCTTCATAACGAGCCATTTGTCGATGTTTGCTAAGCAAAGTCTCTCGGTGCTTTCATAACGAGCCATTTGTCGATGTTTGCTAAGCCAATGTATCTCGGTGCTTTCATAACGAACCATTTGTCGATGTTTGCTAAGCAAAGTCTCTCGGTGCTTGGATAACGAACCATTTGTCGATGTTTGCTAAGCAAGGTCTCTCCGGTGCTTTGATAACGAGCCATTTGTCGATGTTTGCTAAGCAAAGTCTCTCGGTGATTGGATAACGAAGCCATTTGTCGATGTTTGCTAAGCAAAGTCTCTCGGTGCTTTGATAACGAGCCATTTGTCGATGTTTGCTAGGCAAAGTCTCTCGGTGCTTTCATAACGAGCCATTTGTCGATGTTTGCTAAGCCAAAGTCTCTCGGTGCTTTCTGATACGGAGACCATTTGTCGATGTTTGCTAAGCAAAGTCTCTCAGTGCTTTGATAACGAGCCATTTGTCGATGTTTGCTAAGCAAAGTCTCTCGGTGCTTTCATAACGAGCCATTTGTCGATGTTTGCTAAGCAAAGATTCTCGGTGCTTTCATAACGAGCCATTTGTCGATGTTTGCTTAAGCAAGTCTCTCGGTGCTTTGATAACGAGCCATTTGTCGATGTTTGCTAAGCAAAAGTCTCTCGGTGCTTTGATAACGAGCCATTTGTCGATGTTTGCTAAGCAAAGTCTCTCGGTGCTTTGATAACGAAGCCATTTGTCGATGTTTGCTAAGCAAAGTCTCTCGGTGCTTTGATAACGAGCCATTTGTCGATGTTTGCTAAGCAATGTTCTCGGTGCTTTCATAACGAACCATTTGTCGATGTTTGCTAAGCAAAAGTCTCTCGGTGCCTGATAACGAGCCATTTGTCGATGTTTGCTAAGCAAAGTCTCTCGGTGCTTTCATAACGAGCCATTTGTCGATGTTTGCTAAGCAAAGTATCTCGGTGCTTTGATAACGAGCCAAAAAAAAAAAAAAAAAAAAAAAAAAAAAAAAACATTTGTCGATGTTTGCTAAGCAATGTCTCTCGGTGCTTTGATAACGAACCATTTGTCGATGTTTGCTAAGCAAAGTATCTCGGTGCTGATAACGAGCCATTTGTCGATGTTTGCTCAAAGCACTCTAAAAAACAATGTATCTCGGTGCTTTCTGATAACAGCCGTTTGTCGATGTTTCTTTCTAAGCAAAGTCTCTCGGTGATTGGATAACGAACCATTTGTCGATGTTTGCTAAGCAAATATCTCCGGTGCTTAGGGTGATAACGAGCCATTTGTCGTGTTTGCTAAGCAATGTATCTCGGTGATTTTGGATAACGAGCCATTTGTCGATGTTTGCTAAGCAAAGTCTCTCGAGTGCTGATAACGAGCCATTTGTCGATGTTTGCTAAGCAAAGTCTCTCGGTGCTTTGATAACGGGCCATTTGTCGATGTTTGCTAAGCAAAAGTCTCTCCAGTGCTTTGATAACGAGCCATTTGTCGATGTTGCTAGCCGAGTGTCTCGGTACTTTGATAACGAGCTGTCGCAATGGAATGCGCTCCCAAGAAGGAATGAGACAACTTACTCTATTTAACTTCGAGATTTTATTGTCTGGTTATCCTCGAGCAGTCGTAAATAATAAACACAAATTAGGTATACAAATTAGGCTTCTTGAACATAGATAAATGTCTTCTTCTTTCTTCGTTCGACTTCTTCGCTTTATAAATCACCTTCCTCCTAAGATCCTTCAATTGGGGATGGAGTTGTTGGTCTTCAGTCGATTTTTCGACGTGGCTTTCGAGGCATTCTCTCTGTCGTCGAGTGTCGTCCTGCTTCCTACTGTCTCCTGGGTTGTCCTAAAAGAAGTGTGGGGTGTCGATTAGTCATCGATGGTGGTGCTTTACTCATTCTCTTATCATCACTTCGCTTCTGCGGTCAGAGTCATCGATCCGATCACTCAAGCAAGCAAGACCGAGGCTCGTCTGCTCGCTTGAGTCACTTCTTACTCCAGTGGTTGTCGCCATCGCGACATTCTCCCACCGAGGACTCTAGCGGAACTAGCTCTGAACCGCTCTGGTCAAACTTCGACCGTTGCCCATGTCGACAGTAGCGGCTGTTCTAATAGACAACTCCGTCGGATGCCCGGGTGCTTAACTCTCCGATTCGGCCGCATAGCCAATCGGCTCCCTTCGCTGACTGGTCGACGATCAAAACGATCTCACCCACTTTCGGTGAGCGGGAACGTTCGCCGCCGTGCTGTCTTAACGTTAGCAGAAATTCACGATGCCAACGTGACCAAACCTTCATAAATCTTCTTTCTCTTTCAGATAAGTTCTGCTAGGTCTGCGTCGCAGTCTTGGGTAGAGGAAGGGAAGGGGAGGGATGCTTGTGGTTGATTCACCACTCAAAAGTTTGCCGGAACCAGAGCTGGCTCGTTCATGTTCGGCACCTGTTGGCGGCCTTCCGTTGATATGGCTTGGACTTCGGAGAAGATAGTCTTAATCTCACTCCGAATCGAATGTCTTTCTGATCTTCGTATTATTGAGCTGCCTTTTGATGCAGCCTGCCATTCGCTCGAACCAGCCATTCCAACTAGGGTGCTCTTGGCGCTGAGAGGACCCACTTAATTGGACCACATTTCCTAAACCTGTCTGGTGCTCGTTGCTCCAGCAAGCTCAACACGGCGGCCAATTTTCGATTGTGTCCCGTTTGAAACTAGTCCCGTTGTCACTGTGAATCTCCACCGGTATTCCGTACAAGGTAAAAACCGCTAGCAGGGCCATGAAGCAGTATTCTGCTGGTCAAGTCCGGGACCCGCTCTATGTGTGGACTGCCCCCTAGATAACCGCGCAGGAGAAAATGAGTCCATTTATCTGCTTCCCATCGTAGGTAGTGATGGGTCCAAAGTAATCCATGCCCATGTTTCCCGGAAAGGCTTCGCTTCGCTTACTCGGAACCGTGGCAACTGGCGGCCGGATTGACTTCTGAACGCCTGACCACGATTTCGATTACAGGTGTGACAACGGTAGGTGTGGCTGTATACAGTCTTTCGTAGCTGAAATATCAAGAAGAATCGGTTGATCTCTTCGAAGTTCGGTTTCTCCCTGGGTGATTCAATTTCTCGTGAGTTTCGGCGATCAGCTGCTTGACCCATGGGTGCATGTTGAGGACAATCGGAAACATCACATTGTAGTCAACCTGAGCGAACTCTAATCTCCTTCTAGCCCTGAGTATGTTCCATTCGTCTATGAAAGGCGTCCACTTGTGGAGTTTCGACTTTTTCCTCAGAGACTTTTTTTCTTCTATCGTGATCAACTCAGCTCGGAATTGGTGCTTTTGCAGAAGCTGCCATACTCGCAGCTCTGCCAATGACTCTTTCGAGAGTCGTCTCACACGACCTGCATTGATGGCGTCCAATTCTCGTGGACTGATGTTCTCGAGTTCCCTTCTGAAGTGGTTCCGCGCCGTTTCGAGGTCGCCTTCCAACAGATGCGCCAGTGGCAGCACTTCCTCTGGTTCGAACATGGTCGGTTCCAGTAAATCCTCGTCTTGCCAACTTTCGTTTGGCACCTCATCTCGACAGATCTGTCTGCCTGTCCACCAAAGACGATTCTGGAGCAATGCCACGGCTGGTGAGCCTTTCGTAATGAGGTCTGCGGGATTGTTGGCGGACGAGACATATGCCCAGGTGCCTATTCCGCCAGTGATCTCCTGTATTTTGTTTATTCTTCTTGCCACATATGGTTGGTACTTATTGGCATCATTCTTGATTCGGTGCAGTGTCACTAGAGAG
Organism: Rhizoglyphus robini; assembly: GCA_023373905.1. NCBI lineage: Eukaryota > Metazoa > Arthropoda > Arachnida > Sarcoptiformes > Acaridae > Rhizoglyphus > Rhizoglyphus robini. The sequence continues at coordinate 4,213 of JAKIJQ010000550.1, read as the reverse complement.
TCGGAGTACAGGACTATTCGCGGAAACGAGGCGGCGGTCTTCTGAACCACTGAACTCATCAGTTCGGCTCCAATCAGAGCCGCGCACAATTCCATTCGAGGGACCGTAGACGCCTTCTTTGGCGCTAATTTACCTTTCGCACAAAGCAGTAATTGAACGCCAGAAGACACTTCTCGGATGTAGATTACCGAACCCAACCCGATCAGATTGGCATCGCAGTAGACGTGGATCTCGTATTGACCAACTGGATCAATCGTCCTAGGTATCTTCAAAGTAAGCAAGCTCCGTAGTTGTTTGTCGAGTTCCATCACCTTAGCACATTGGGCCGAATCCAGTGGCATGTCCCAGTCTCTTGTATCCATAGCCAGTTCTCTCAAGTACAATCTCATGCACATAGTGAATGGCAATACCAAACCTAGTGGATCATATAATCTAGCCAGCGCCTTGAGCGCGTGTCGTCGGGTTGGGTGCTCTGGGAGGTCAAAGTTGTCCATCTTGAAGCTCAATTCGTCCTTCTTCGGATTCCACAACATACCAAGACAGTTCTGGGGCTTATCCTCACAAGTAACAGCAGCTCGAATGCTGCTGTCGTCCACTATCCGAGCATCGGAGGTGGACCAATCATGGAGATCAAAAGAAGCCTGTTTAAATATGTCCGTCGTGTCGTTAATCATGTTGACCGCTTGGTCTCTTGTAGCTGCGGCTAGTGCAGCATCGTCCACGTAGAGCCCTTCTTTCAGCTCTGTGACAGTCTCCGGGTATTGACCCTGGCACTGTCCTAAGTGATAGTCTACAACCGCTCCCAATATGCTAGGTGAGCAGATTGCACCAAACAAGAGTGCTTTCATACGATAGGTCATGGGTCGATCATCACTGATGTTCTTATACCAGAAGTAACGTAACAGATCGCGATCTCGTGGGTCAATTCTTATCTGCAGAAAGGCTTTCTTCAAGTCGGTGGTGAGTAGAATTGGTGCCAACCGAACACGGAGCAATGATTTGAGCAGATCACAGTGGACGATTGTGCCCTTGTATAGACACTGATTGAGCGATTTGTGTGTCTTCCTGTGTGCCGAGGCGTTGAACACGGCTCGACACTTGGTCTTCGAAGCTTCTTTCTTGAACACCGGCAGATGTGGAATGTAGCTTATCCTTCTAATGACATGCCCTTCCCTTCTTGGTTCTACCGGGTCCAACTCCTCTTCCGAGTCGGCATCTACTTCGACTGGGAATATTGGGACATTCTCTGCATGTCCCTCTGCCAAGTAGGCACTCATCGTCTGATGGTATTCAACTAATTGGCCAGACTTTTCGAGTCTCTGCCGCAACTGCATGGCCTGTTTGAGAGCACTTGGACGGTTGTCATCCAATTTCTCCAAACACATGATCGGCAATCTAACATAGTAACGCCTTTTCACGGAGTTATAACGAATTTCGATCGTAATGTCCTCCGGTTCTGGTTCTGTGTAATCAAAAATATGTTTGAGATCATCGTATACGCACCGAGGGTTTTCTTCCTCTGTAGTGGTGAGCTCGTTGGATCGGTCGCCGAAATGCATCATCATCTCCTTCGTGTTTCCGCATATCATCCAACCTAATTTGGTCTCGTATGCACTGAACAGTGGCCCCAACGGCATTCTAACGTTGGTTCGAAAGGCCTCTCCAAAGTCGTTGCCAATGATCATCATGACATAGTTCGTGAAGACAGTCTCGGCGGTCCTCTGCTCGGTAATTCGGACCTTCTTATCCGCCACAAATTTCTGAAGCTGCCTTGATGGCACTTCGGTGGGTACTCGAGTGATCTGATCTACTACCCAGGGCTCAAGATAGTAACGGAAACCTCGGTCCATAGCTCCGAGGCATACTGTGACACAACGAGCAGAATCGGTGTCATTCGATCCAATTCCACTCAGAGCAATCGGTGTGGCGGCCGTGGTCTTACAGCCCAGCGCCTCGACTAAGCGGCGATCAATAATTGTTCTAGTCCCCCCATTATCTAACAGTACTCGAGCCCATATCGAGCGACCTTCATAAGTTACCTTCGCAATGATCGTAGCAAGGAATATCTGATGTACAGAAGATAGGATTACCTGAGGACCCGCTTTTTCGAAGCGGCACAACCATTCGTGGTGTCTTCCTTTGCGGCACTGTGCACAAATCTCATTACAGTCCGGCTTGTCGTCGTGCAGGTGCTTCAAACATCGATAACATAGTCCGGCCGAGCTAGCACGCTCATATCGTTGGTTGATGGGCAGTGGGCAGTTACCAGACTCGTGCCCTTTATCCTTGCAAAAGACACAACCTTGCTGTACCAAAAACAGTTGTTCATTGGGCTTGTGATGCTCTCCGGGAAATCGACGTTTCAATCCGTGACGTGACTGAAACCGAGGCAGCTGAGGAGTTGCTTTCGATGGTGGTTGTGGTTTATCTCTTTGTCGTATGTCTTCCAGGCGGTGAGATTCCAATTCGCTGTCCAGGTACCGAAAGAGTCCATTAATGTTTCGGGGATAGTTCTTGTTCAGTTCGTGACAACTGGTCGTGGTCAGCTTCTCTTTGACCGCGTCAATAATTTGCGACTCAAAATAGGTCTCCATTTCGATAGATCGGACACCCGAGACAACATTCAGTAGTTTCTGCCATGACTCAGTAAGGCCGTGTTTCGTAATGGGAGGAATGGCTTGGATCTCTTTTATCCACTGAGCCGCCGCTTGTGAGCCATCGTTGAAACGTCGGTCTAACACTTGAAGCAAGTAATTGGGATCCGCTTGAAACTTCTTATACGAGCCGAGAGATTTCTGGACATCTTTCGATAGACCATTGTAGATTCGACGTGTCTTCGTTTCATCATCGATTTCATCATTTTCGATGATCAAATCCATCAGTGCCGCCCGATAACGATCGTAGTCTAGAATGTCACCCGAGAAGGTCGGGTCGCTTTCTGCCTTTAGACGTTTGGCTGCTCTGTTCTCAGTAATATTACGTTGATCTTGTCCATATTCTTCTAGCTCGGCACTGGCTTCCACTATAAAGTTCCAGTATTCAACTTGATCGTTATAAGTTTGTCCTTTGCTAATCAACTCATTGTTGTAATCTTTGATTATGTCGAGCTGTTGTTCGGTGGTTCGAGCCAGCATGGACGACGGTCGAACTCGGAGCTGCCGAAGCAAGTTCTCCGCAGCAAGTTTCGTTTCTCTTCGTTGGCGTACCAGTCTTTCCATGGCAAAGTCTTGAGCTCGTAATGTCGATTGACCTGGGGGGAAGAAGTGAACGAATTAGTTATAATTATAAATAGAAGAGCTCCTTCGGTCCACCAGCAGGTAAGACAGTGCCACGGACCGTGTTTACATCCACAGCGAGTTACGTCCTTGATGAACGAGCTTTCAAATGTAAACACAGTCACATGTGACACAAAACATGCTGTTTCGAGCAATGTTTTACTTCTACTTCGATCTGAATTGAACCATCACACTCCGTGATCACCGATTCATCGACCGGTGCCGCATGACACTAGGTCAACCGCTCCATAGCCTTTTTATCATTTGTCCAACTTCTGTGCATTAAATGCAATCGACATGGCTACAGCCTTCTCGCTGTCTTTGGAGATGTTTCGATCTCCAAAGAATGGAATGGGACCTCTGGCCAGACGTGCCATATACGGAGTTCGAGTCTTAAAGATAAGTCTCATGATTTTTCTTCGTCTTCTAGTTCGTAAGTCCTCACCCGGGGCACCATGTCGCAATGGAATGCGCTCCCAAGTAGGAATGAGACAACTTACTCTATTAAACTTCGAGATTTTATTGTCTAGCTCTTCTGCGAGCGAATCGTACGTAATAAACACAAATTAGTATACAAATTAGGCTTCTTGAACATAGACAAATGTCTTCTTTCTTCGTTCGACTTCTTCGCTTCGTAAATCAACTTCCTTCTAAGATCCTTCAATTGCGGATGGAGTTGTTGGTCTTTGAGTCGATTTTACGACGTGGCTTTCGAGGCACTCTCTGTCTTCGAGTGTCGTCCTGCTTGCTACTGTCTCCTGAGTTGTCCTAAAAGAAGTGTGAGGTGTCGATTAGTCATCGATGGTGGTGTTTGTACTCATTCTCTTATCATCACTTCGCTTCTGCAGTCCGAGTCATCGATCGATCACTCAAACAGAAAGACCGAGAGCTCGTCTGCTCACTTCTGAGTCATTTCTTACTCAGTGGTTGTCGCCATC
>JAKIJQ010000549.1:0-30014 GCA_023373905.1 Rhizoglyphus robini | reverse complement strand
GAAATGGTTGATTGATTATCTAATTGGAAAATATATGATTATAATTATTTAAATTAAAAAAATTATTCATGAAACTACTTACTCCACTTTAAATACATTTTGTCTATCTGCACAGAGAATTGATATTTGATATTGAACTGTGACTTGGTTGGTGTGCTGTGACCCATTGAACAGATCGAGTAATAGATAGTTGTTATTTGCGCATTGTTACCATTTGACCATAAACGAAGATTAAATGCAAATCGAGCGTCGGTGGGTGGTGTGAATATTTGTGAATCGATAAATTGATTCGTTTTAGTATTGAGACAGAAAGCAGTGAACTTGTCGATGGTCCACTGGTGGGAGACAAAGTGAATTGCTTTCTTGGTGACATTCGTGATGCTCTCGGATTTGTGCACAGAGTCCGACATTTGAGTATGGTTCTGATTTCCGTTGTCTTCAAATGAGTCCACCTGCAATAAACATTCATATTATCACTCTCAATCTCAATTTAAATTCTTTTTCACCATGTAACTCATCTCGCAATATATCCGCAGTTGGTTGTTGTGAACAAATCCATTCGAATTGTGCAGAAGATAATCTCGATTTAATTCAAAATAAGCCCTCTATTTTAGCCTCAATATTTACTGTCCATTCTGTAACATCTCACATCAATATAAATTTATCAATTTCTCTATCCATACCATCTGTGTAGCACTCCCTCACTATCCAAATCAGTATCGACATTCTCCAGTGAACAGTCGCACTATTTTCATTGTCATTCAAAATGCCCTATATAGACATTCTCTTTTCTTTCTTCACCCAATCCATTTAGGTATAATCTCAAACAGAATTGTTCACTTTGTTCGTTGGATGCAGGAAAGTGGTCCGACTGAATGAAGTAGGGTGTTACATCACTCGATTCAAACAGTTCACCAATGTTTTCCACAGTCCAGGTGTGCACCAGTCTAGTGACCTTGTTAGCACAGTCGAATCGACACTTGCCCAGCTCGTTTTTCGTGATTACATTGAAAATAGGCTCTTCAGCATGCAAGTGAATCTGTGTGCGGATGTAGGACATTTGGAACATGGCAATTTGAACAGAGAACATACCTCGAAGTGCAGTGTTAATTGGTTGTTGGGCAACAGAATAGATGAACAATTCAACAATGAAGAATGCTCAATGAATTCGGGGTTTATTATTTCTTGATTACCAAATAAACTATAAACCAATCCTAAAAACAAAAATATATTCTTTTGTCAATCCTTTTCTGGTGGTTTTACTTACCATTTTTTTCCACCTATCCCCATTTTCATCCTCAATCGACACATTGCAACGACATCTAATCTTGCCATTAAATATCTCTGGCATGGTAAACACACGAACACCAATCGACACATGGTCTTTGTCCCTTTCCATATGACCTTTTGGATATAAATAGAATTGAAAATCAAATAGTTCATTGTTTGGTGGTGAAAACACATTAGAACAAAGTCGCCATTTCCACGGATGATCTTTATCGTATAGTCTACTATAATTTTCAATAGTCCATTTAAAGTTAAATTTAATGGAAGAACACTGTGAATTGGGTTGATTCGGATGAAGAAGGCTTTGAAGACTCATTATTTTCTTGCCTAATCGATTTAATATCTTTTAAACAAATTCAAAAATTTCTTCATTTTTGTTTCAAATAAAAAGAAACAATATTTTAATGGAAGTGAGATCGTATTAGTAAAGTTGGCAAAAACAGATCCATGGATGGTCTAAGACAGTGCAGTATGCACACAAATCAATCGTACACAGTCAAACCACTCATCAAATGACAAAACATTATCAATCATACATTTTATACCTTTTATACTTAAAAGTATCTCTTAAGCGTATACTTTTAACGCATATGAAAGGTATGTAATGCAGAGAGTACACTCAAACAATGCTAGTCACTAGTGTTATCGCAAAAATAATCCCCAGTATATGTCAAAAGACATAGATAGTCAGTCATTAGATTCAAAATATTAGCACGCAAAGTCAAAGTCCAATTGATTTGCTATTATTGTCAATAAAAAACGAACCAGATTTAATGATGAGATTCAAATCATTTTGAAATACTGGAAATAACCTTCGTTACACGATTTTCAAATTCTACCCCAAATAAATAAAGAATAAGGAAAATATAGGTATGAATTGTAAAAACAGTTTCAACGACTTGTTTTGATGGTAAAAGTAGTACAGCTAACAGCTATTTCTCTTTTGATATTACCACTTTTAGCTTCTCACAATGTTGAATCCACTCGTCTCATGTACATCGCCTCTACAGTAGTCATAGTAACAATCATAGAACGCTTAGACCACAAGTACAGTTACAGTATTGTGACAGATTATGATTGGTTTATGTCTCTAAAGACTCGTTTTGCCATTGGATTTTGGGAAAAATTTTTGTTTATTGATTTTTTAATTTGTCGTCATTATACGTTGCTTTGACATTGAAATCTCCAACATTTGAAACAGACTGCACATTGATGATCGCTCCTTGCAAATTGGCATTGGACATGTTGACTACTGCTGATGACGATGTGGAAGGATTGTTGACAAAAGATTGAGCATTGGTTTGTGGCTTGGGTTTGTATATCTTCTTATCTTGCACAACCCATATCTAAATAGTATTTGTTTAAGATAAGTGACTGTTAATGCAACAGTAAACTCAACACATACCTCGCATGTTATTGTCAGCTTGTCATTGGGTAAAAAATGGCTGGTTTGAGATACATTTTGAAGAATAGATTGAGGAAGAAATTTTGAATTACTAACTTTGCTATGCTTGGAAATGGTTGATTGATTAGCTAATTGGAAAATATATAATTACAATTATTTAAATATTGGAAAAAAATTATTCATGAAATTACTTACTCCATATCAACCATTTTTGTTGATCTGCACAAAGTATTGATATTCGATATTGAACTGTGATTTGGTTTGTGTGCAGTGACACATTGAACAGGTCAAGAGATAGATAGTTGTTACTGGGCGCATTGTTACCATTTGACCATAGACGAAGATGAAACACAAATCGAGTGTCTGTTAGAGGTTTGAATATTTGTGAATCGATAGAATGATTCGTTTTTTTAGTATTGAGACAGAAAGCACTGAACTTGTCGATGGTCCACTGGTAGGAGACAAAATGAACTGCTTTCTTGGTGAGATCTGTGATGCTTTCGGATTTGTGAACAGAGTGCGACATTTGGGTTTGGTTCACAGCTTCAGTGCTTTCAATCGAATCCATCTACAATTAACATTTTGTTTTTGTTACTCTCAGTCTTAATTTCAACCCATTTCTTACCATGTAACTCATCTCGCAATGTATCCGCAGTTGATTGTTGTGAACAAATCCATTCGAATTGTGCAGAAGATAATCTCGATTTAATACAAAAATATCTTTCACTTTTAGCCTTAATATTTTCTGCCCATTCTGTAACATCTCACATCAATTTCAATTGGTTTATTTGTCAGTCCTTACCATCTGTGTAGCACTCCTCACCATCCACATCGAGTATCGATATTCTCCAGTGAACAGTCGCACTATTTTCATTGTCATTCCAAATGGTTATATCCACATTATCTTTATTTTCTCCACTCAATCCATTTAGGTATAATCTCAGACCGAATCCATCACTTTGCCCGTTGAGTTCAGGAAAGTAGTCCGACTGAATAAAGTAGGGTATTACATCACTCGATTCAAACAGTTCACCAAAGTAGTTAACAGTCCAGGTGTGCACCAGTCTAGTGAGCTTGTTAGCACAGTCGAATCGACTCCTGCCCACCTCGTTGTTCGTGATCACATTGAAAAATAGGCTCGTCAGCATACATGTGAACCTGTGCGAATGTATGACATTATGGTACATTGGAGATAGGAAGGTCATACCTCGAAGTGGGAGTGTTGGTTGGTTGTTGGGCAACAGAATTGATGAACAATTCAACAATGAAGAATGTTCAATGAATTTGTGTTTTATTATTCCTTGATTACGAAATAGACTATAAATTGCCATTCCTAAAAATAAACCATTTCATTTTTTGTCAACCTTTTTGTTCGTTTCTCTTACCATTTTTTATGCACATATCTCCATTTTCCTTCTCAATCATACATTCCATCGACATTTAACCTTGTCATTGTATATCTCTGGCATGGAAATCACACCAACACCAACCGATACAAAGTCTTTCACGCTTTCTTTATAACCTTTTGGATATAAATAGAGGTTGAAATTCAAATAGTTCATTGTTTGTTGGTGAAAGCTCATTAGAACAAAGTTGCCATTTCCACGGATGATCTTCATCGTATAGTCTACTATAATTTGCAATGGTCCATTTAAAGTTAAATTTAATGGAGGAACACAGGGAATTTTTTAAACAAGCCGAAGAATTTCTTCATTTTTTAAAATAAACCAAAACAATATTTTTATAGCAATGTGATCGTATTAGTTACTTTGGCAAACTGAACCAGTATGTACCCAAATCAATCGTACGCAGTCACACACACTCATCACATGACAAAACATTATCAATCAATATTCACCTTATACCTTTTACATTTAATACAACCTCTTAAGCATTAACTTTTAACGCCTAAGAAAGACATGTAATGCAAATAGTACACTCAAACAATGCTAGTCAATGTGTTATCTCAAAATAGTCACCTGTATATATCAAAAGACACAGATAGGTAGTCAGTCATTGAATTACAGTAAAGTTCCGTTAATTCGGACATCCTCCAATTCGAATGCCTCCTTTAATTCGCAATTAAAATTGGCTTAGTGCGTCTAATTCCTTTACCTTCCACTGTACTAATGGTTCCATTATTTCGAAAAAGTTCCTTTAAATCGAAATTAGAAGCGAAATTTTGGTCTAATTCATAGATGCAAGTGAGTTAGTGAGAATTTGCAGTTTTGTGTTAATATTGTGACTGCGTGGTGATTAGTAAAAATTGATTTGATGAAAATTAAACATAAATATTTTGGGCTACCTTTTGGAAAAAATGGAATTTTAAACTCGACTTAATTGTTTGTTTGTTGAATGTATCTGTTTAATGGACATTGGATGAAAGTGAAATTGCGTGATACATAGTGTGTGCTATGGAGACTGTGGGGTGATGGGGTCAAGTGGTAATGTGACATTAATGATGAGGTAATTATTGGGTACAGGCAATTAATGGTGGAAGGTGAGTAGGAGATGGTAGATGGAGGTTGAGAGTGGGCAAATCAACATTTACGTGTTGAGTGGATGAGTCTGAGTGTTGGAGTACAGACTAAACAATACAAACACTATTTGTTGGTTTCTGTTTGGAAGAGATTAAGACATTGAGACAAAGTGGAGATTGGATTGAAGATGTGATAAGACAGGTTAGATTGGGGTGAGTTGGCATAGGTGAATATTATAGTTTCGGTATTTTTTAGAAAATTTGAAATGCAGACTAGGAGAAGCCATTTTTGTGTTTAAAATCAAAGTTCCGAATTAATTTTTTACCTTTTATTAAAAAAAACTACATTCTGATGTTAAAACATTATTCATCCAGTACACGTTTCTCTAAAGCAAGACACCTCATGGTAAATATTTTCTCATATAACAAACAGTAGGAAAAATTTATTAAATATTCTATCGAAAAACACAAATTCACGGTCACAGTCCAACTCAATGTGTCTATCGTGTAACGCTCGGACAGTAACCCAGAGAACAGAAGAAAATAGAAGGAGTAGCTAACAATTAGAAATTGTTGCACAGATCATCATCAACTGAGCAAGACAAAACAAACAAACGATTATTTATTAGGTATTGTAAAAAGATACGCAGTATTTTAAAAATAACCATTATCTAATTTCAACCTTATGTTTTTTACCAAAATAACGAAACTTAGTGAACATACAATATGAATGTTCAAATTTTATTGCATCCGCCTGTGATTTGTCCCACTCACTCATTCATGTGCATTTTTAATTTCCCAAACAAAATTCTTAGGAAGTAGTAATCAAACTTATGACTCATAATTACAATGAGCGACGAATGACTGCTCATTAGAAGAATTGAAAAGGCGTGGGAGTTTTGAGGGGAATTAGGTAGTTGGCGAAATAATAAGTTGACAAGAAATCTTAAAAGAAATTAAACCCATTTTTAATTCGTCAGTAAAACGTGACGCATTCACTGTCAGCACTCTTTCATGGTAAATTATTTTGTTATATTTTAAGATAATAAAAGTTTTGTTAGTGCAATCAATTTCTTACTACTAACAACAAAGTTATTGTCATCAAAGTCAAGAGAGCCATTGAAAATACAGAAAAAATGAATTACCTTTCATAAAATGGCACGAACTGATATATCAGTATACTGTATACAGTTCAACTGAATCAAAAAATTGTAATATTTAAGAATTGGACATTAACAAATAGAAAAGTTAAAAATAAAGTTAACCTGTACGCCCTTAAATCCTCATCTTTACTCTGTGCAACATAGAAATACTTGTAAATTTTTAAATTTCGATATTAACAAACTTTTTAGTCTTATTTTAAAATTTGAAAACACGTATTCAACCATCAAACCAGCTCTACAGTTCCGTAAGTATAATAAAACAATTACGATAAGGGATTTCTGTAATGAGGTGATAACGTTGTTTATGAATGCAGCCCATGATAGGGTGATATGTTATGTGGGACATTACCAATATGGACTTTAAAGCCAATTAATTATATAAAATGAAATTACCTTTTCATAACTGTTCAAATCCAACCATATTCAACCTTTCACCAAGTTATATATCAAATTACTATACAGAACCAATGTGGGAGTCGCTCTTCGAATTTATTCAATGACGAACGAAAACGTTGCTAAACACTGATTTTCAAGCATCATCAGTAATTAAAAGTTTTTATTTATTTTATTTAAAAAATTAAAATTTAGATTTACCTTTAAGATCTTCGTCAAACTAGAATTGATATATATGTAAGTGGGGTCCCCCTCACCCCACTTTAGATTTGAAATTGATTTGTATTGTTTTGACCTGCCTTTTGTGAACAGTCCCGTAGTTTAGTTATTTCACACACACACACACACACACACACACACACACACACACACACACACACACACACACACACACACACACACACACACACACACAATACACACTCAATACCTTCTTACCTGTAACGCTAGCTTACCTGTGCTGCCCTCTGACCCCTACTTCTACCTTACCTGCCTTCACCTCAAAACAAACTGGGAGAAATCACCTTCCTCTTCCTTACATTGTGTTTCGACTCCTCGTGCTGATCGGTCTGCCTGGTCTAGAGCAACCGTTCTTGGATCCTAGTCAAGAATCCTCGTCTATCTTTCTCCAACGCTAACTGGACAATTTACCTTGATCGCCACTCTGCCTCTCTCCTTTGGGCGTCCGACATATTCGACCTGTGACCTTTTTGTTGAAGAATCCAGCGAACGTTCTCGGAAGAAGACAGCAACGGAAATCTCAATTTCTCTCTCTCTCTCTCTCTCTCTCCCTCCCATTTTTTTCTGGTTTTTGGCTAACTTCACGCCCGAATCTCAACTCAATCTCGTCAACACAATTAATTTACTTATTTTTGATTATTATTTTGTAACGTTTTTTCTTTAATTTCCGAATTTCAATAAATCCAGCAAAGGCATCAAAATATAATTTGATCAACCTTTTCATATATATAAATAGTTGAAAATTATCTCAAATTTGCGAAAAATTTGAAATAAGAATTTTTACCTTTTGATTGTCAAATTTTGTAAACCATTCAAGTTAAAATATTAAACTCTTAATGTCTCAAAAGCACAAAAATAATTTATTGAACACTGCAAACAAATTTAATGTAAATTCCCAATTCTCTGAAAAACGTCTGTTAACTTACTTTTTCACTGGCTTATTACGATGATGCTTCATTGGGATAAGGAAGAGAGAAAGTAGGGGCATAAAGAGGGAGATGAATGTTGTCATGTTATTTGAAGTGTGTGCAATAAGTTTGTCCTTACATTTGGGTTAAAACCGTATAAAAATTATTAACTATCTTTTCTCAACACCTAATCATCGCCTCCTCATTCCATTCATAAAAATATTTCGTCAATCTCTCTTCCTCACTCCATCCTACTACATTTTCGCATGTTTGTTGATAACTTATTTGAATAGTATGAATGAACATGCCACTTTAATAAAAAGTAAATTACCGAGAAGTGTTTCGATTAGTTTTGATTTTTAAAATTATGGATAAATCAAAATTATAATTTAGAGGTATTACTAATCCTAGACTTTGATTTGAGAATTTTGCATTTATTAATCAAGAAATGAAAGACAAAACAAACTAAAAATTACTAAAACAGGCATTAACCCCGTCGTCGTGCCAACTTTACCAGAGTCCAGAAAAGTTGTACAACACATATCGACCTGAGATTTTACCAGGTGACTCCCTTGGGTCAGCGCACGACCGCTTGGTACCTGAGCTAGGCCTAGGATCTACTTGGAGGGATTACATAAAATGACCTTTTTTAGTGTCCAGATCGATTCTACACGTCTTCCTGAACATTTTGATGTATAACTCGCCTAGGTACCCAATTTGGAACCCTTGGATTCATAGATCAAGTACCAGAAAATGCCATTTTGGAACAGATCTGATACCAAAATCGGATTCTACGTAAAAAATCATGTAGAAATGACCCCTCATGTATAAAAATCCATGCAAGGAAAGCGAAAACACTCATTTCTACAAAATGTCTATAAGGGGCCCGGGATGTCTGTCCGTCCATTCTAGGGCTAGACTTAATTCACAATTTGAGCATGTTCCCGTTCATGGATTTTGATGAAACCGGTACCGTTTTCTCCAGAATACTGAGTAGAATGCAGTAGACTTGTCGTTTGGTATCAAATACGGATTTTCTGGAACTGGATTCTAGGCCCGGGACCCAATTCAAATAAATGGTTCAAATACTACACGAAAATATCACAAACAAAATCTATTCAATGCCACGAGCATTTTGATATAATACTTGACTATATATTCGATAAAAATATGAGGGCCCAAGAACGGACGGACAGACATCCCGGGTCCCAAATTGACTTTTTGAGAAAATGAGTGTTTTCTCTTTGCTTGCATGGATTCTTATAAATGAGGGGTCATTTCTACATGATTTTTCACGTAGAATCCGATTCTGGTATCAGATCTGTTCCAAAATGGCGTTTTCTGGTACTTGATCCATGAATCCTAGGGTTCCAAATTGGGTACCTAGACGAGTTATACATCAAAATGCTCAGGAAAGCATGTAGAATCGATCTTGACACTAAAATGAGTCATTTTATGTAATCCCTCCAAGTAGATCCTAGGCCTAGTTCAGGTACCAAGCGGTCGTGCGCTGACACTAGGGAATCACCTGGGAAAATCCCAGGTCGATATGTGTTGTACAACTCTCTCTGGAGTCTGGTAAAGTTGGCACGACGACCGGGTTAAATTTGAATTTAAAAAAATTGAAATATCCCATATAAAGAATCCATCAAATCAAATTACACCTGTTGAAAGCACCAGCGAAATGTATGTAATCAGCTCAAATATGATATTTACACAGGACTACACCATTTATCTTAGATTTGCAAGCTTTAGAATAGACTAACCTTAATTATTTTTCACAAATATAGCATCACTTATATGAAGTGTCTTTATGTAAATAACTTTCATGATTACTTATTATCATCTTTTTACCAGTTTTAATGTTCAATGTAATAAAGAATATAATAAGTTTAAAAAAATTTAAACAAAGCATATAATCAATATTTCTAATTGTAATTTGAGCACGGGTTCTAGTAGAAATTAATTTAGATGGTAATAGAGAAAAGATGTTAAATAGAATTTCAAACCATTTTGATTGTCTTTTATTTTATATGTCTTAATTTATTTAGATTGCCTTTTAATTTAAAGAAGTAGGTCAGTTCCGTATAATTAAAAAGTTATTCAAAGTTATTCCAAATATGACGTAGCAGTTAATTTGAAGAAATCGTTCCTCGATTAAAATCGACCAGCAAAAGATGATAACACAATTAGTAATGTTTTTGTTTGATAATAATTTGAGAAAATAAATTAAAAGTTTAACCGTTTAGCAGACTGGCACAAAAACTTCAAATAGTAATCTCGAAATTAAAGATTGCATCATGATTGTAAAATTCAATTGATTAAATTGGCCGATTTTAACATACTAATATACAGCTCAACTGACCATTCTAAAGTTTTATTTTTTCTATCTTTTTAGATTCTTCTTCTTAGATCTTCTTAGATTTTAATAAATCTATAGGTCTACTTAAAAATTTATAAAAAATCATACAAAGTAATAAGCGCGAGTCGCTTTTTTGCGCTGCGCGACTGATTCGAGTGTGGATTGTTATGTTATGGCATAACAAGTCTTCTTTGGCCAAATTTTTAAATATAACTAGTGCAACCTTTTATAAATGCCAGAGTATAAAAAACTTCCCAATATCACAGGATGTAATTAAAATGTTAAATTTGTTTAGATAATTAAATTGATTTTTAAATTTATTAAATAATAAAAACAAATTTTACTTTTTCAAGAGTCTGTTTAGAAAGGCAATTAAACCCATATTCTCACGTCAACTTGTCCATAAGTCTTAATAAATCATAGGAGTTTATAGATTAATGTAGCGGCGCCCTTGAAATGGTCGGCTCCCTACGCGGCCGCGGACCTCGCGTACAGGCAACCCCGGAATTAATGATATATCCATTTTGAACATTATAAGCATGAGAATTTCAAACACAATCAAAAAAATTCTTATAGATAGTATTTTTGCAAAATTCATTGAACCACTCTGTACAAAAAAATCAATTGCCTCACTATTTCATAAACAAACAGATACGACTCGTAAATAGAATTATTCAAAAAGTACGTATAATGATGTGCAAAAATGATTTCAATTAGTCTCACTTCAAAAATGTTTTTTTAACGATTAGTCAATAAACACCCTTTTATTTTCACGTTTCAACAAAATCACAATGTATGATTTGAAAAACTTCACATGCGTGTAAAAAACTGTTGAATTTAATATATTCGATTGGTCGAAGATAGTACAACATTCATAAAGACCATATCACAGAAATAGTTGTTTGGTTAAAAGTTTTGACAAAAGAATAGATTGAATAGAAATTAATTACTTATTGTTGCGAGTTGTTAAGAAGTGAACAAGTTGATTGTGCCTCCAAATGCATTAAGAAGGGAATAAGTTTGAGTTGGGAATTGTGAACCTCGACTTAATTGTTTTTGCTGATGGATCTGTTTAATAGACATTGAATGAAGGTGAAATTGGGTAATACATAGAATGGGCTAAGGAGACTGTGGGGGTCGGTGTCAGGTTATAATGTGACCTTAATGGTCATTATTGGGTACAAGCAATTAATGGTGGAGGGTGAGAGTGGGCAAATCAACATTTAGGTGTTGAGTGCCACATCAATGAGTGAATGAGTCTGAGTGTTCTGGTACAGACTAAACAATTCAAAAACTATTTGCTTGTTTCTGTTTAGAGGAGATTAAGACAAAGTGGAGATTGATTCAAGATTAAATAGGTGAGGTTTGATTGAAGTGAGTTGGCAAACGTTATATTTTGCAGGCTCGAAATTTTCCAATGTCAACTTTATAAACAGTCTTAAGGAGATTATTTTAGCATCGGTGAATTTTGGATGTGTTTTTGGGCGAATGTTTTGTATTGAAATATATAAACCGAAAAGTGGTAAAGCGTCGTAACGTAATTACACTTTGAAACGCCTACAAAGTAACAAAGAATTCAATCAATTTCGTGTTTGCATACAAAAATTAATAAAAAGTCCGGCAAGCCGGGCAGTAAGCGAGACTTAAAAAGAGAAGTAAAAAAAGTTACCCGAGGTGGGAATCGATCCTACAAATCTGCGCACATACAGGCAGACAGACATACATACACGATGGCAAAACCATTAGCTTGACTTGTTCTTCGAACTAAGTCTAGCTAAAAATTGTTTTTACCTTTAACGACATCGGAAAAATTATTTTATAATAAGACCAAAGAACATTGAATATCTGATCAAAGTATTATAAACAGCATTAATCATAAATCTGTATTATTATTTGATTTACAAAATAATTGTGCACCTGTTGTGTCTACACTAAAAATGTACTGAATTTCCTTGCAAAAATACATTAAATCTGTTACGTACCAACAAGAATCGATAAAACAATATAAAACAACATGATTACAGAAATAAAATAGGAAATTTTGAAGCAAAATTAACTTTTACGAGTTAAACTTTTAAAAAAGAAACTGAGATATCTTTCCAAAAATTTAAGGTCAAAGAAGTGTAGAGTACACTGTAGACTTCCTTATCTTAGTTGAAATTTTTTTAATTAGAGGAGCGAACTGACGAACGAACACCCGAGCGGAGCGAGGGTGTGAGAGAGATAGTGAGTGAAGATTCTACCCCAAAAATTTGGGAGAATGGTATTTCTTGTCCAGACGATTCATCGAAAACGACTGCATGGATCGGTCTAAAAATTTAACACAATGTTCTGGTGGTGGTGTAGATGTGCTGTATAGTTTTGGGGCCATATTGGTCAAAGGTAAAAAAAAGTACAGCGGAAATGCGAATTTTGTAAAGAAATGTGTAGGGACCGAGTGTCAACAGTGGCTGTATGACACAGATAAGCACACACGCCGAGCCGGGCGCCCGCTGTGCGCAAAGAGAATGCGCAGTCACAAACACACCTAGCTACTGGAGTGCTGTGATTCACACCGTAGGTGTGATTGTATTTACCTTGGACCAAATTGCATATTGTTGACTATCTGTTCAAAACATTGAACCACTATCAAGACTAATTGAAAATTGGCACAGTTTAGTTGGTAGACGTTTAACGTTGGCAATGAAGTAAAGTGGGAGGGTAGGTGGGAAATAGCTAATTGAAAATTGGCACAGTTTAGTTGGTAGACGTTTAACGTTGGCAATGAAGTAAAGTGGGAGGGTAGGTGGGAAATAACTAATTGAAAATTGGCACAGTTTAGTTGGTAGACGTTTAACGTTGGAACTCGTGTAAAGTGGGAGGGTAGGTGAAAACTAACTAATAATAATAATAATAATAGATAATCTCACAAAACATTTTCTATCTCCTATACCGTTCGCTCCGACTTTACGCCAACGGCGTTATTTATCTTTTAAAAATAAGAAAGCAAGAGGGCTTCATAACGCAGGCTGGTTCAAAAACTAGTAATAATATATTTTCGCATAAACAATGCAAATTTTACTTTTTTAAACCTTTTAAGCAATTCAACTTGAGATTGAGAACATGAGAATTGCATCCGATTGTGATTTGTCCCACTCACTCACTCTTGTGCATTTATTTCACAAACTAAATTCAATAATAATCATTTAATTAAGAGTAATCAAAATTATCACTGACAATTAAATATTAGCTACGAATGACTTTTAATTAATGAGGTCAAAGAAAAGGTATGAGTTTTGGCATTAATAAGTTGATAAAAAACATAAAAATATTAAATTTTTTTTTAAATTTCGAGTATTAAGAAAGAGAAATTAGCGGTACAAACAAAAATGTAATCACCGATAAAGGAAACTAATTTTATGAAAATGGTCATAAATTTGTTTTTTTTTAATCTCAGCAGGTCATACTTTGAGGATTACTTTTGTTCAACAAACTTTGATTTGTAGTTCATTTTATAGTTTATTTACCGATTATGACAATATGGTAACAAATGAAGCAAACACTTTCGCTTGAAATAGCAAAAAATATAAATTTTGTAAAAAAAATGTAAATCTGAAAATATTCAAAAAAATTACAACTTTTTTACCATTTTATTAAAATTAATGTTCTTTTAAAATAAATTAAAATAACAGTAGTGTTATGTTTTCCCATATATCTCCAGTTTATTTCAAAATAATAAAACTTTGTTCAAACGATCGTTTTCTTTCTACGAACAACAAAGACTCAATATGTCGTGCAAGAAATTAGAGAAAAAATGATTTACCTTTGATATAAAGCCTCTTTCATAATTCATTTAAAATCGTGATTGGGACATACATTGAGAAGAAATTGTGTACTAAAAACCTTTTAAAATCTGGTCTGGAAAGTGCCACAGAAATGCTCGTACTTTGTTAATTCAAAATTAAAATATACCAAGAATAAAAAGATAAAGTTCTTCTTAGAGTCTCATCCAACTTTAAGTTATGTACATGAACTACGATATTTGGAAACCAATGTTAAAAAAACATCGTTAATGACATTTTAATAAACCTTGTATTTGAATTAAACACTCTACATTAACATCATTCAAGAATTATGATTTGTTTAAGAGAAAGTATGAAATCATTATTATTAGATCGCATTATAAAATCACACAAAAAATTTATATCATAATAATTTTCAAAAAAATCAAATTCTATTTTACCTATAAAAATATACCAATACACAACTCGATACTCAAATTACTACTGAAGCGCATGTGTAGTGAGCTGCAATTGCACCAAAAATATCTTTAAAAAACTATAGATTTTGATTATTGAACTTTATTTCTGTAATAAATCAAATGATAAATAAAACAAATTGTACAAACCATTGTCGAGGTTCATGAATCTGGAATCTTAATAAAGATTGATGAAAATGAGAATTTACGGTTTAAAAAATTTAAAGAAATTTAATCAATTTTTGGAGAAAAATTTAAATTAACCATTTAATATTTTGTCGAAAGTTGAGCTCCTAAAGTCTTGAATTGGAGTTGATATTTTTCAAGTACGAATGGAGATAATTGGGTAACTGTACATTTCTAAACATTTATACTATCTTTCTCCTATATACCAAATATCAAAGTTGTAAGTGTAAAAAGTTAAATAGATGGGCCATGAGATACAATAAATTAGAAAAATATCATGAATGCTAATTGATTTTCAATCACTGTTATACACCGAAAAATTAGTTGGAGGCACTCAAGATGTTAAGATCCATTCTCATAGCATTTTTAACGCTCTTTAAATCTCAAATAAACAATTACAAAAATAATGATTTGTTTCACTTTGATAAAAAGAAATTTTCCAATTAAAATTGTGGGTGCATTTGCACTTGAACAGGATGTTGAGCGCGCAAATATTTAGAATATCATTCTGAGTACAAACTATAATATTAAACCCTTTTCCTCAATTCAAAGGAAATTAAGCCAATGACCGTTGAATGTTGGTTAAGATAATGTTTTGTGCACCCTTTTGCCAAGAAACACTGGCCTACTATATATAAATTTTATTCAATATCAACACTCAAAATCGATATTACAATTTCATCTCATTTGAGTGACGAAAGTGAACAAAATGGTGAACATTTATGGAAAATACAGACTTTGTTTCAGTGAAAACTTTGAAGATTTTCTTAGAGAAATTGGTGTTCGAGTATTTCTGTGTTTAGGACAAAAATCAGAATTTGAAAGGTATAATTACTTGTATTTTCTCACGTTTGCCATATTTTCTCAATGATGTTTGGAAGTTTTCTCGTCATTTTTAGGAGAAGCTCATAAAAGGTAATTCAACTGTTTTGTTTTTGTAATATTAAAAAATTAAAATGATTTATTTGTTGTTATTAGTCGGAGCCATAAATTTTAATAATGGCAGCCGTAGGGAAAACAACTAAAATGTCCAAGTCTAGATGGCGTCTGAGATTTGATGTTAAAGTCAATGTGGTCAAGACTTAAAAAGTTCAAATCATTAGTCTGCAAAAAAGTCTTTGATTTTTGATGCGACATCTAGAACTTGGACGACTTTAGTTGTTTTTCCTTACGGCCGCCATTATTAAAATTTATGGCGCCATTAATAATAGGAGAAAAAAATATTTCATAAAAAAGTTTTATAATTTGAACATTATGAATATCAAAATAAAATTCATACAGTATAGTTGAAAACCTATTGAGATTGTAGAATGTTCTGTCCTTCATGAACTCAGTTTATTATTCTTTTGAATCAGCGTATTCCTAATCTTTTTTCACAATAAAACGCCAGGATGATGAATCAAAACAGAATAATCGATAGTGTCCATTAGATATCAATGACCACATCGTAGGTTTAGAAAATGTTTATTAGATAAATTAAATTTAAAGTTAACTTTTGATTCATAACACGACCTCGTTTGTAAAAGGTTTTTGTTGCTTAAATTTTACTAAAATTATTAATTCACTAATTATCTTATTTGAAAGACTCGTAAGTTTAAAATTCAGTAATAACGATTAAAAAGGTCAAAATTTATAAGAGATTTCATAAGTATCATTTTAAAAATCATACATCAGAATTCGTAATGCTTTCTAAACAGGTTCTTTTTTTAAAAAATATCTCTACCCTAACCATTCCACACACTTACTTAGTAAATGTTCGAACATTTTCCTTAATTTAAATGGTCATCCTCAATTTAGTAATTCAACTGTGTTATCTGTTTCTCATCTCATTTTTCGATTTTTCCCATTAACACGCAAACAAACTGATTTTAACTTGTTGCAAATAGTTGAAATTTGTTGTAAATCTTTGTCTATTTGCAAAATCAAGATTTTCATTGCGTAAACTTCATCTAGTTAGAACAAGGATTCTAGTATAAAAATTGACAATTATTATGGCAAATAATCACACGCTGCAGATCCATATTTTACCTTTGAAAATGTTGTTTACTTTTTTAACATTTTTGTAATTTCATAAAAAATATTTATGGCCTGATATCATTTTCAGAATAAGGTAATTCTTAGCTAGTTTTGTGTTAACTTATGACATTTATTAGTTATATAATGTCAAATTTTTCACCCGAGACAATTGAATTTCTAAGCATAATAGTATATTTAAATTTGATGATGATTTGATTTTAAATTAAACTTAACGTGTCACTTCTCAGTCACTTGGTTACTTGGGCCAGGATGCATGTTCATTCAGGGAAATGACAGCCAGGAATAAAGAAGTTATTAGCTAGGAAGAGATAGTTGAAAGACTGAAGAAAAGTAAAGATTTTCATGGGTTTTTAGTTTTGGAAGCAATTGGTGGTTCATCAGAGATTTTTCGTAGTACATAAGACATTCATGTTTATCTTGGTGTTTAATCTTGAGGTTTAATAGTTGAAAAACAAATTATTTATAATACGAGATTAATTTCTAGCCGTGAATGGTCAACTGGTGTACTTGATTTAAAAATGATTCAAATGCAATTTTATGTTAAATTTTGTCCAATTAAATCCAAAAGGTCTCAAACCAATTTCTTTTCTGTTAATGAGCAACACATTTTGTATATTTAATTATTTTTTAATCAATTAACCGGCTCGTTAATGACTTGTTTCACTCTAGCTGTGTGAACTCATCGTCATTTTCAAATAAATCTCTTGAATATTTTGGTTTGCAGTTAAACTGAGCTTGTGAACTTGCATTGTGCTGTAAATAAAAGGTAAAATCGATATTTTGTATATTATTTAATTTCCTTTTTGAATGCAAAATCAAATTCAAAAAGGATTGATAACCCAAATTGTGCGAATCTTGTGTGGAAGTGTGTTCGGAGGGTGTGTCTGTGTCAGATTTACATAAACAACAGTGTTATAAAAACATTGTTCATATTTTATAATATAATGGAGATAGATTATAGATTTAATTTGTTTAGATCTCAATATCATTTATTGAATAAATAATAGAGTTTACAAAAACCCCGAGAGCACAAGCCTCACGAGGGAGGGTCAGCTGGTAACCCAAAAACCCTAAAAAGAGTCAAGGACTCCTTGGTGACTAGATCAATGATGGAGCCAATACGACTATCTGTCATTTCCAGGCTTCGTAGAATGTTGAGCGTCACGTTGTGAATCGCGCCTCTGGCTCCAAATATGAGGCCGAACACATCAAAGGAGTTTGGTCGATGTCCGCTCTGTGCGAGTTTCGTCTTGATGGCTTCAATGACAGACTTTTCTGAGTACTTCTGACGCTTGAACATGTCGCGGTCATGGAAAGTCGATTTTTCACTTTCAAAAGAGACTTGGACGTCGAGGACTAAACAGTCGGTCTTATCCGCACTAACTGCTACAATGTCGGGAATTTTTTCATCGCCATTGCCATCAATGATCGAGAAATACTACTGTTCACCTTGTCGTACTTTGATTTCGTAGTTTAAATTATTAAGTCATTATCGTGAGACTGCTCTTTTAATCGGTAAAAACATTTTTATTTTGATTTGTTTACATTTAAATATTTAAAAGTGTGTTTTATCATTACATCCCGATAATATGATTATGAATTAGTCCAGGTAGAATAGTTTCAAAATACAATAGATCTGTGGTGGTACAAAATGATAAATATCTGACCAAACTCGTGAAATGAAATTCTTTTTGGGATGATTGGGCTGAGGTGAGTTATTTATTGAGTATGTTCCGATAATTTATAGAGATTTTTGTTCAGGATATACATAAATATAACATAACATACTACATAACGAATTGTAAACGTTTGAGTATCTGTTTCGCATCAAATTGTACTGACAAAATTTTGTTTGATTTTTAATCATAAATAAACAATAAATGAATTGATTCTCGCGATTGTTTTATTAAACGGTAATGGTTTTTACTCAATTCAGTCAATTCGACTCAACATTCATCAATGAACGTTTTGTTGTTGAACGAATTGTTTCCATATTCATTTGTTTTGTAAAATCAGCATCTGTCGTTGTTATTAGGAGACGATTTAGGATGATTTAATGGTTTACAATTTGTAGGGGATGTTTGTTACTTGTTTGGTATTAACTTTTTAATGTTTACTGATCTGTAGAATTTTAAACTCTTTTGGGAAGCCTTCTCCAAATTCTGCTTCTTATAAAAATCAAATTCAAATGTTTTCTTTATATAGTTCAAAATTTCCGTTTAATAAAAAGGTTGAATTAAACTAATGGTTTTATTTTATCAAATGATAGATTTCTTGTAATGTGATTGCTTTAAAAAAGGTTCATTTTTTAAATTTTGAAAACTTTGCAGGTAAGTTTTCAGTTTGTATTTTAGAAGGAAAAATAACGTTCTTAACAGACTCAGTTAGTGTAGTATGTTTCAAAAGGTAATTTGTTTAACGAATTTAGAAAACTTCTTCAATTACTATTTCAAATAACCCTCTTTGACATCATTTGCAAATAGCCACTAGTAATATCGCTGCATCATAATTTCGATTGAAAATGATAAGCGGTGAATGTGAAGTCAATGTTAAGTGAACTCGATTGTATTTTTGATTTGTTTATGTAGCTGGCAAATTTGATAAGTTGCTTATATTCAATGTGTTTATGTTAATTTGTGCCAACCTAATGGGAGATTGTAATTCATGAAAATATGTACCAAACAATTATCCATAACTTCCTGACCAAGTTCAAAATTCTGTATAATTTTTTGTGTTTTAGAGATTGGAAGACTCCTAATTGAAATTTATTGATTTTTGATTTGTTTTCATTTATGTGTTGAATAATATTAGTTCCCATAGAGATGACTTATTGCAATTTTTTATTTTATCTATGGAAATGTGTTGCGCAGTTCAAGGTTCATATCTAAGGTGGGATGTACAAGACTCTAAGAAAAACTTTATCATTTTTATTTTTATTATATTTTAATTTTGATTGGATTCCTTGGATTTTTAAAATGAATTTTTAGATTTTAGACTTGGATTAAATTTTCGTATGTAACGTAAATTATTTGTACAATACTTGCATTTTTTAAATGGTTTCAATATTTACTTCACGTTTCTTTTAAAAATTTCTAAATTCATTATTGTTACGAAGTGAAATTTTATACTTTCAACAATCAATCTCAACAGAATCTCTAAATGATTTCTTAATGTTGTTTTGCGTTACAGAGATTAATCTTTATGATGTGTACACATGGACGATAAAATGATGGAATAATTAGGGCCTTTCCATTGTAGTTTCCGTATTATAAGGTAAAAAATATTTATTAATTTTTGGATACAAACACACAATTGGCTCAATTCACTGGTCACTTGATTTGTGTTTCCCAGTGAGATTACCCATGATTTTTACCTACCATACCTTCCATCGATTATTACCAATAGTTTCAGTTTTTTATCATTTTAGATGTAAAGTGTCATCTTTAAAAATCGATTAAAGCACTAAATGTTCACCGATTTTGCAGTGTTTTTGCCAAAATCTTCAAATTCTAGCTTTGGCAAGTCGAATCCACACAGATTCCAACAACAACAAAACTATTGTGTACCTGAAATTTTTTGTACAATTTTGCGAACAATTAAGAAATTAAAAGTATTACTATTCAAATTCTTAATATTAAAATTTTCGTGTAATCATAAATTATTGGTCGATTCGTTTGTAAACACGAAAGCATTTAACATTCTTTACAAGTGAAGTCTAGGAAAATTAATATTTAAAATTAAATATTGTCAAAATAGTTTGTCAACCTACCACTCTCAGTTCATCTCCAGTAAATTCCCGAATATACTTAATCTCAAGTGGACCATCTCGTTGAATTTGTGTAAGCACATTTCCTTCTCTGGTCAGGGTGGACTTGACCATTGTACCATCTAGTCGTTCTTCCTCAAACTCAACGCCAGGCTTGAATTTGGTTGTCTTCTCCCTGAAAGGCACCACCATTTTGATGGAAATGTAATCGTCTGGCTCTTGAGTAATGTCCAGTGTGGGCCATGCTAGTGTAGCCAATTTGCGGCTCACAAATCCAACACCAATTTCTCTAAGAAAATCTTCAAAGTTTTCACTGAAACAAAGTTTGTATTTTCCATAAATGTTCACCATTTTGTTCACTTTCGTCACTCAAATGCAAGAAATTGTAATATCGATTTTGGGTGTTGATATTGAAGAAAATTTATATATAGTAGGCCAGTGTTTCTTGGCAAAAGGGTGCACAAAACATTATCTTAACCAACATTCAACGGTCATTGGCTTAATTTCTTTTGAATTAAGGAAAAGGGTTTAATATTATAGTTTGTACTCAGAATGATATTCTAAATAATTGCGCGCTCAACATCCTGTTCAAGTGCAAATGCACCGACAAATTTAATAGGAAAATTTCTTTTTATCAAAGTGAAACAAATCATTATTTTTGTAATTGTTTATTTGAGATTTAAAGAGCGTTAAAAATGCTATAAGAATGAATCTTACCATTTTGAGTGCCTCCAACTTATTTTTCGGTGTATAACAGTGATTGATAAACAATTAGCAAGAATTCTCCAAACGGTCAAATCATAAATATATTATTTCAGCGATTTATCTGTTGTCTTGCATATTCTCATGACAAACTCAAATTTACTAATTTCCCTCAAAACATGCGACTAATTAATTTGTTTGTGTCATGTGCTATTCTATTCTCGATTTATTGAATATTAAATTCTTAAACAAAGAATAAGATTGGTATTAGGGAATAATGTTTTTTCAAATTGTAATCTTTCTGTTCAATTCATCTTGGTACAAATACTTGTATGTTTATCCATCAGATTTTTCTAATTTATTGTATCTCATGGCCCATCTATTTAACTTTTTACACTTGTTTTAAAATATACAATTACCAAATCATTTCCACTCGAACTTGACAAATATCAACTCCAATTCAAGACTTTAGGAGCTCAACTTTCGACAAAATATTAAATGGTTAATTGAATTTTTTCTCCAAAAATTGATTAAATTTCTTTAAATTTTTTAAACCGTAAATTCTCATTTTAATCAATCTTTATTAAGATTCCAGATTCATGAACCTTGACAATGGTTTGTACAATTTGTTTCATTTATCATTTGATTTATTACAGAAATAAAGTTTGTTTGATTCATTACTGATTGTGTTTAAAGTTGCTGTTGCGTGTTAAATGCTAAATAGAAATGGTGTAAAAATATTTTTTAAATAAAATTGTAAACAAGGTCCTATAATTTTTGACTTTATATTATAAAACGAATTTCACACACGCACAAATATTTTGGCATTCTAAAGATATTTCTTTGGTGCAATTGCAGCTCACTACACATGCGCTTCAGTAGTAATTTGAG
Organism: Rhizoglyphus robini; assembly: GCA_023373905.1. Lineage (NCBI taxonomy): Eukaryota > Metazoa > Arthropoda > Arachnida > Sarcoptiformes > Acaridae > Rhizoglyphus > Rhizoglyphus robini. The sequence goes on along the minus strand of JAKIJQ010000549.1, from coordinate 7,958 downwards.
TATCGAGTTGTGTATTGGTATATTTTTATAGGTAAAATAGAATTTGATTTTTTTGAAAATTATTATGATATAAATTTTTTGTGTGATTTTATAATGCGATCTAATAATAATGATTTCATACTTTCTCTTAAACAAATCATAATTCTTGAGTGACGTTAATGTAGAGTGTTTAATTCAAATACAAGGTTTATTAAAATGTCATTAACGATGTTTTTTTAACATTGGTTTCCAAATATCGTAGTTCATGTACATAACTTAAAGTTGGATGAGACTCTAAGAAGAACTTTATCTTTAACTTTATCTTTTTATTCTTGGTATATTTGAATTTTGAGTTAACAAAGTACGAGAATTTCTGTGATATGTTCACGATCAAATTTGTCTATCTAGCACGAAAAGGTATCTATTTTGCACACTATTTCTTCTAAATGTATGTCCCAATCACGATTGAAAATGCATTTTGAAAGAGGCTTTATATCAAAGGTAAATCATTTTTTCTCTAATTTCTTGCACGACATATTGAGTCTTTGTTGTTCGTAGAAAGAAAACGATCGTTTGAACAAAGTTTTATTATTTTGAAATAAACTGGAGATATATGGGAAAACATAACACTACTGTTATTTTAATTTATTTTAAAGGAACATTAATTTTAATAAAATGGTAAATAAATTGTAAATTTTTTTTGAATATTTTCAGATTTACATTTTTTCAAGATTTATATTTTTTGCTATTTCAAGCAAAAGTGTTTCCTTCATTTGTTGCCATATTGTCATAATCGGTAAATAAACTATAAAATGAACTACTAATCAATGTTTGTTGAACAAAGAGTAATCCTCAAAGTATGACCGGTTGAGATTAAAAAGCAAATGTATGGCCATTGTAAGGTTCGATCAATTAGTATCGTAAATCAATCACTTCCGTTACATATTCTTTCAAAAGGTATTTCCATAAAATTAGTTTTTTTTATCTTAGACTGGAATTACATTTTCGTTTGTACCGCTAATTTCTCTTTCTTAATACTCGAAGTTTTTAAAATATGTTTTAATATTTTTATGTTTTTTATCAACTTATTAATGCCAAAACTCCCTCCTTTTTCGGTCTCGATAATTAAAGGTCACTCGTAGCTAATATTATTTGTCAGAGATAATTTTGATTACTCTTAATTAAATGATTATTATTGAATTTAGTTTGTGAAATAAATGCACAAGAGTGAGTGAGTGGGACAAATCACAATCGGATGCAATTCTCATGTTCTCAATCTCAAGTTGAATTGCATAAAAGGTTTAAAAAGTACAATTTGTATTGTTTATGCGGAAAATATATTATTATAAAAAATTTTCAACTAAGATAAGGAAATGAATTGCGTGAAAAATGATAGGGTGTTTATTGACTAATCGTTAAAATAGAAACATTTTTAAAGCGTGGCTAATTAAAATCATGTTTGCACATCATTATACGTACTTTTTTATCTTGGATCTTTTCTCTATGTATATGCTTTCGACAATTAAAATGCTGACCTTGATGAATGATTGACTTCATTAAATGGTTTATTTGAGTTATTTTATAAATTTAAATAATTTTTATAACTAATATACAATTTGTTGAAGATGCTTTCTTAAAGGTAATAAATAACTTAAAGTTTTGTGTTAAATCATATTTGAGCGTTTCGGGGGCGGGAGAATATGAATAGATTTAGTATCTATGAGTTAACTATATTTATGAATAATTAATAATTTTGACAATTAGGTCGTTTGCATCTACGGATTAAATTAAAAGGTATTTAATTATTTTTTATTCTGATTATGTAAATTGTTACAAAATAGTGACGCTTTTTACATGATATGTACTTTCGGTTGAAAATATATCCCAATTGAAATTGTTATATTTATATATTGTAAAACTGAAATGTTTAGTTGTCAGATAAACTGATTGAAGATTTGTAAAGGTTTTTTATATTTTTAGATCTTTTTTAAATTTTTAGATATTTTATTTGAATATATTTGAATATTATTTACAAGAATTTTGAGTTCTAACTTCTAACTTCTAACTAAAAATCATCATTTATTTATAGATTTACAACCTGAAAGTTGAAAGTGAATTTAAAGTTGTATGTAAATTACCTTTTGGGATAAAATAGAATACAATGATAATGTCTTTGGTGTTTTATGATACAAATTTCCCCGCAAAAAGTTACAAAATCATTGAATATAACAAAAAATGTTACCGTTTAAAAATCTAGATAAATAATTTCAAAAACGAAAAATCCAAATATTGAGACATAAAGAATAGAAGATAATTAAAACAAACAAAAACTAAACAATTCAATTGACTTGTGTTAACAAAACAGAGTTTTAGCATAATGGCGCGACATTTTCTTTATGTCGGAATTGAGGAATTCGGTAGAACATTTCTGTTCAGCTATATATTGTATTTTTTAAACTTAATGTAATTTACCAAAATTTAGCTTTTAACCTTTCGCAAGATAAACAACTTTTTCTACGAAACAATTTACAATTTAAAACAAAATTTTTCTTAGTAAAATTTCATAAGCTTATAAATTTCAAAATACTAAACAACAGACTGTACTTTATACGAATACAATTTAAACATATAATAGAAAAATTAGTTGAAACCTTTTTGAAAACGCGTAGAAACATTTTATAAATATGACGCATTAAGAGCAATTTCAAAATGAACAAATATGTGAGTGAATATAATGAAATATTCCTTAGTAAATCGTCTAATGGCAAAATATTCGTGATGAAACGTTCGTCATGAAATGACATTCATGCAATTAATTACTCTTGGTAATAAAATAGAGAATGACGGACTTCTGAAGAATCTGAAATGTCACGACAAATATACAAAAGTAAACACCATTTTGAAAAAGAAGAAAACAATGTTCAAAAACTACTAAAATCCAGCAGAATAAAAATAAGAAATAGTCATGAACTTGACAAATTAAACGAATTGACGCAAAATTGATTTGCATAAATAAATTCACCTTTTGTATCCCAATAGAAATAAAGCAAGAAAAAAGTTTATTACCACGATTAATACTGAATTCATATTAAAATTTAACTTCTTTAATATCATATCAATGAAATAAATTAATAAAATAAAAAACTTTCGAAACATTAGACTAAAAACACAAAAAATGTATGCTCGAACTGTTCACGTTCTTGAATGCATTAGTCGAATGAAACATTGTCCATCAGTAAATCACAAACACCACATTCATCAGAACACAGTCATCGACAATCTGATCGAATGAGACATGAGACAATCGATGGTGCATGATTCATATGACTGAACTCAATTTAGTATTACTACAAATACTCATGACCCAATAAAATGTAACATTGATTCAATAAAGGAACATTTGTGTTTATTGTGTGGTAAAGACAAAGATACATTTAAAGATGTGATCAATTTGGGAGACAATGAACAGTCAAATTGATACTAACAGTCAATTGTGAAAAAGAAAAATATTGGTAAAATGAACAAAAGAAATGATAAGCGTAAAGTTTAATATGTTTTGACAGACATTACAAGAAAATAAAGTCGAATCAACTCTGCCATCACTCGTCCACCACCACTCGAACATATTCGTTCGGGTCTCGCAGGTCCACAATGTTCTTCTCCTTCTGTGCTTTCATTGACTTGGGCAGTCCAAAGTGACACATTCGAATGTGCATGACCAGATTTGCACGTTGTTTGCATTGCTTGCTGCAGTGAGGCCAATTGCAGTGAAATTGATTAGTGTCGAGATGAGTCAGTTGGTGTCGTTTCAAGTGAGATTGAAAAGTAAATGAAGCAGTACAACCAGGGTGGGTGCAGTGGAAATGGTTCGATTGATGTTTGGTTAGTTGATGAGTTTTCATCTTGCGACGTGTGTCGGTCACTTCGCCACAGTCGCTCACAAAATTGCACTCGAACTGACCAGTCAGATGACAATGGTACCAGTGATCGTTAGCTTGTTTTTGCGAGTCACATTCTTTGGAACAAACTGAACACAGGAATCGAGTACTGAAAGGATGATTCCGTTTGATGTGAGCAGAAATTTGTTGACTGAAAAATAAATAACTAGGTTAATTCAATGTAGAATTTTAGTATTCACTTACGAAAAATCAAATCGTGCATTGCAATTGGTGGCAAAACATCGAAAAATACGAAGTTGATGCACAGTGCGCAAGTGATCGTGAAAGTGATCCATTGAATCCAACTTGACATTACAATTTGACTGGGTACAAATCAAATGGAGCACTTTGACCTTTGCTTCTTCGCGGTCCTCATTGGCAATGTCGTCACCATCTTCTCCACCATCATTCACCTCAACACTTTTCTTGGATCTCTTGCCAGTTCGATTTGGTTGAGATTGTTTTCGTTTGTTGAGTTTGCGAGCAGTGGAAGCAGTTGACTGTTTCGATGTGACTCGATTCGATCGTGCTCGAGCACTGGTCGATGGCTCATTCGATGCGACCACAGAACCATCGTGATTGTCGTTTGCACTGTTGGACAACTCGTCATCATCTCCACCCAAATCTTCATCTGCCGATCCATTCTCGTGATTGATCACTTGATCCATGTTTGCTTGTTCAGTCACCGAGCTGTTGGTCAGTTGCACTGGTTCGTTGGTTGATGGAGCACAGACAGAGTGGATTGGGGTGTGGAGTTGATCACGTGATGAGGTGTCCATTGGTGGATTCAAATTGGACTGCACCACTTCATTGAGTGGATGGTTGAGTTGCATCGAGTTGTCATCGTCATCACTCACCTCTTCCTTCTTCACCACAAATCGATCACATTCACAGTCATCGTCATGATCCTCATCATCTTCCTCCTCCTTAATTTCCTCATTGATTTCTAGCTTCTTATCATTCCATTCTGTTTTGATATATGCAGGCACATATTCTCGTTTGATGATAATGTTATGATCCTCTTCATCATCTTCTTCCTCTTTGATTTCCACCTTCACCTCTTCATGGTCCCATTCAGTTTTGACCGTCACCTGATTGTTTGATGTGCCTGTGCAAATATCACCAAATGTAAATAAGTCAAATACAACCAACCAACAAGTCATACCTTGCTTGTCCAGTCCGTCATCTTCATATTCTTTTCCTTAATACCAACCCCCGTCCCCATTCTCTCCATGTTCACGTTTCATGTTATACTGCACCATCAAATCATCATATTTCTTCTTCTCTTGTTCCTTCTTCCCCGCCAGTTGTCGACGTAATTGATCATTTTCACTAATCAGCACTCGTTCACGGTCCTTTAGATGACCTATTTCCTCTAGTAACTTGTGATGACGATTCATTTCTTCGTAGATGAGAACAGGTAAAGTTGGTTTCGGGAAAGCAAACAAAAGTAGAATTGGACGTGATGGCAAAACAGAAAGGAGAACGACAGTGAGCAGACAGACAGACAGCAGAACACACAACAACTGAAAACTTTTCTCACCTGCCAACTATTTTCACTCTGTTTGGGTGTAAATAGTGGCACTTGCAGTTGTTGTGTTTGCATAGGCTGCCTCTCCCTCACAGTCACACCACAACAAACAGTCGCACTCTCGCTTGTGAACACATTTCGTGTTGTCCTCTTTTGCTCTATTTCTTATCTCTCCTCATCATCTACATTGGTCAATTGTCATCTACCCAAAATGAATCGTCATCACAAGTTACTTGAGGAACTAGGTCATCTAAAGGACCGTGAACGTGTGTTGCTTAGTGAAAATGATCAATTACGTCGACAACTGGTGGAGATGAAGGAACAAGAGAAGAAGAAATATGATGATTTGATGGTGCAGTATAACATGAAACGTGAACATCGAGAGAATGGCGGACTGGACACAGTGGACAGGGATGGTATGACCGTGAAGGAAGAAATCAAGGAGGAAATCAAAGAAGAAGAAGATGACGGACTGGACAACGAAGGTATGACTTGTTGGTTGTTTGTATTTGACTTATTTACATTTGGTGATATTTGCACAGGCACATCAAACAATCAGGTGACGGTCAAAACTGAATGGGACCATGAAGAGGTGAAGGTGGAAATCAAAGAAGAGGATCATAACATTATCATCAAACGAGAATATGTTCCTGCATACATCAAAACCGAATCGAGTGATGTGAAGGTAGAAATCAAAGAAGAGATTAAAGAGGAAGATGATGATGAGGATCATGACGATGACTGTGAATGTGATCGATTTGTGGTGAAGAAGGAAGAGGTGAGTGATGATGATGACAACTCGATGCAGTCCAATTTGAATCCACCAATGGACACCTCATCACGTGATCAACTCCACACCCCAACCAACTCTGTCTGTGCTCCATCAACTAACGAACCAATGCAAGTGACCAACAGTTTGGTGACTGAACAAAGTGACCAACAAGTGATGGCTGCTAATGACGATCAGTCACAGTCGACTCGAGTGGTCCAGTCGAGTGACGCGCAAGCAAACATGGATCAAGTGATGAGTCACGAGAATGGATCGGGAAGTGAAGATGATGAAGACTTGGGTGGAGATGACGAGCTGTCCAACAGTGCAAACGACAATCACGATGGTTCTGTGGTCGCATCGAATGAGCCATCGACCAGTGCTCGAGCACGATCGAATCGAGTCACATCGAAACAGTCAACTGCTTCCACTGCTCGCAAACTCAACAAACGAAAACAATCTCAACCAAATCGAACTGGCAAGAGATCCAAGAAAAGTGTTGAGGTGAATGATGGAGAAGATGAAGATGATGAAGATGGTGACGACATTGCCAATGAGGACCGAGAAGAATCAAAGGTCAAAGTGCTCCATTTGAATTGTACCCAGTCAAATTGTAATGTCAAGTTGGATTCAATGGATCACTTGCACGATCACTTGAACACTGTGCATCAACTTCTTCCTCTTCAATGTTTTGCCACCAATTGCAATGCTCGATTCGATGAACCGTAAGTGAATATTACATTAACGTCACATTAAATTGACCTAGTTTTATTTTTCAGACAGCAAATATCTGCTCACAACAAACTGCACCATTCTCGCAATACTCGATTCCTTTGTTCAGTTTGTTCCAAAAAATGTGGTTCGCAACGTAAAACTTACCTTCACTGGTACCAGAATCATCTGACTGGCCAGTTCCAATGCAATTTCGTGAGCGACTGTATCGAAGTGACCGACACCCGCAACAAGATGAGAACTCATCAACTAGCCAAACATCACTCCCAATCGAAGCGTTTCAACTGCACCCAACCTGGTTGTACTGCTTCATTTGCCTTTAAAGCAAATTTGAAACAACACCAACTGACTCATCTCAGCACAAATCAATTCCACTGCAACTGGCCTCACTGCAGCAAGCAATGCAAACTACTTGGAAATCTACTCAAACACATTCGAAGGCAACACTTTGTTCTGCCTCCATCAGTGAAAGAACAAAAGGCCAAGAACATTGTGGACCTGCGAGACCCGAACGAATATGTTCGAGTGGTGGTGGACGAAAGTAGAATGTATTTTACTTTCATTTATCTGTCTCTGTCCATCTATATTAATACTTGACACTCTTTTTTTATTTTTATTTTGTTGGGGTTGTATCATGATTTTATCATCTGCCACACCCCAAATGATCTAATGGGTCTGAATGTATCTATATGCTTATAATTATCATTAATAAACTTTAATGTTGCTTTGTTGAATCGATTTTGACTGGCTCTATGAGTATCTTGGGTTATAATTTAGCTTTACTTTACAATTCAAACTTTAATCTACTAAGTCTAATTCTGTTTTACTTTAGTTTTACTTGGCACTCGAAAATCAAAACTCTTGTAGGAATTCCACTTTTTTGGGATTTTTAGGAATTCCAATTAAATTATTTTGTAGGCATTCCTGTTATCCGACAAGGAAACTAAGACTCCACAAATTAAAAAGATTTAATTAGGCAGAAATGTTTTTAATAAAAATGAAATTATAA
>JAKIJQ010000548.1:0-30304 GCA_023373905.1 Rhizoglyphus robini | reverse complement strand
AAATTCGAGATTTATTTGGTTGAATTGTAATTTAAATTTCAATGCTTTATTTTACAGACCTTTAAAGTTTCTGTGAATTTAATTTTTGGAATTTTTAAAATATTTATTTACAAAATACAAACAAAAATAAAATAAATTGTCAGAATATATTGTCGAATAAAAAGTAATTAGTTCCCGGAATAACATTTAAATTTATATAATTTTATTCTTAAAATTGGCAACAGCATAATTAATCGGTTCACCATTTAATTATGAATATTTCATTAGAAATTTAGAATTTAATTTAAAATATAAAAAATATCTGGGAATAAAATTTAAATTCAAATAATTTTTGAATTTATTCTTAAGATTGCAAAATGGTCTTGCAAAACATAATTAAACAGTTTGAGTTTGATCATGAATATTTTATAACAAGAAAAGTAGAATAAAATTTAAAATGTACATTTTTAAAATATTATAATTTCAAATTTGTAGTTCAAAATTTTCATCAAAATTAAAACAAGCTAAATTGTCTGTCTCTTTATACCGAAAATGGATCTTCTCCTAACCCAACCAATTCCCTGCATAGGACCGTCCTTTATGCGCAAATACTTTGATTTGTACTTTGAATTGCAACAAATCGATAACCCTCGAGTGAAGTATCGTAAATTTGTTTTAATCAATTTACTCCTACTCTACGAATTAGTACACTTCACCTATTTGTATATGGCATCTAAAATCAATCCCGATAACCCGCCACATGATGCGTTGGTAATGATGCGTATAAAATTCAATCTACCCGCAGAAATGCATTTGCTTGGAATTGCCATTTTGTGCATGTCTGTCTACTTTCTGTATGTTGCATTCTTCAGTAAAGACAATGACGAGTGGAACAGACTGTTGTATGACTTGTTGGTGCGTAAGAAGAACAATCACAAACACTTCTTTTTGTTGCCGACTTTTGGGGGCAAACCAATTGGAGATCAGATTCGAAAGTTCGCTGGGTTGGTGTTGAAAGTTTGTCAAATTTCAAATATGGTAATCAGTAAGTAACTTTACGATTTTAAGTATTATATACAAGACTTTTCTATTATTTAATATTTTTAGATGCACTTATTCTGGTTTTTGAGTACAATTTCTTGACCACAATGTTTTCGTTGGACGAGCCCATTTGGACAATTGTGACTCAAATTGATTTGGCCATCATCTACCTGACACTGTACGTCTTCTGCTACACTCATGTAACACTGTTTGCCTGGGCCATCATTGTCTTTCGTCTCTATCAAATTCATCTCACCCAACTGTCCCACTTTATATCTCGCCTCAATGTTCGCAATTTGATTAAATTGAACAGATTCAAGCGTGAATACATTCGAATGTTGCGAGTAACGTTGGGTTTCAACAAATTTGCTGGTCAAATCATTTTGGCACTCTGTTTGGTGTATGGTCCGTTGAATGTTGTTCTGGTTTGTGTGCTGATTTTGCGGAAATTGGATTTGTCTGTACAATTGTTTGTGATTGCTAATTGGGATCAGCAATTCTACACTATCTTTGTGATTCATTTGATTTTGGCCAAGTTGAATCATCGGATCAAGGCACTGGCACGTAAATACGTTCGAGCCAACATTCGAGTCAAGTACACGAATCGAAAGTATAAAATACGCAACGATTGCTTCATTCAGGCATTCTACACGCGACGACCATATGGATTTACTTATCATACTTTTGGACGTATTTCTATGAATTCTTTTAGCAAGGTGATTTTTTTACTTTTACAATCTTGTAATTCTTTTGTTTAACCTTTTTAAACTTTGCAGTACATTTTACTTTATGGAGAGTTGCTGATGTTTGTGTACAAATTATAAATGTTATCGTCCAAACGCGAAATTCGTCATCGTGTTTGGGAGTGAATCTTTGACAGAATTGAAGCTTTAAAGTAAGCTTTCATACATTTCCAAAGAAGTAAAAAGTAGTAGCATACTAAATAGATTGAAAGTTTCCTTCAAAAATGTAACATAAGTATCCGAAATAAAGAATTAGAAAGAGAATTTGCTTTGAGCGTTTTTCTCAATTTTTATTTTTTTGCAGACACTCACTTTATCATATCATTGACATTTGTGCTTGTCAAGACACATTTTATTGCTCTCACTATTGCGAACCTCAATTGAAATATTGACATAAATAAATTGTCAGAATATATTGTCGAATAAAAGTAATTGGTTCAAGAAATTAAATTTAAATTTAAATAATTTAATTTTTGAAAATACCAAAAAATGAGGTAATAAAATCAATGGAGCGCATTCTTAAAGAATAATCAAATTAGGATGGAATACAAATGTTCATGTCGGAATGTATAAATCAAGTTTATTGGTATATAATAGTTGGTTCGTTTACTATGATACATGTGTTAAACAAAATTACGGAAATTGATATATAAATTAATGTTCAACACCTTCAAAGAAGTCGCGTATTGACGCAAATAGGCCACAACTTGAGCGTGCTCTTCACTTTCGCTTTCAATGTCAATTCGCAAATGAGTGACATTGCGCAACCAGTTCGGATTGATCGAATGCCACAGATAAACTTGAGAAACAGCATCGACTCGTAGACTTCGGGAAATAAAGAGACGAGCGCAATTTGGTCCAAAATGCGAGACCAACTGGCGGTGAGCGTCGCCCCTCAGAAATACACAGGGTATCAACGGAAAGTCTACTGAGAAATGCTCTAATTTGCCCAAAGTTGGAAAAAGAGAAGATAGAGCAGCAACAAATCGTCCTACGATATCGAGTTGTTTGAGTGAGGCGAGTGAATTGATGTAGGCGACTAAATCGGGGATTCGATTAGGTACTGAAAGAATAGGAATTTAGTAATTTGTGAAGATAAATAAGAAAAATAAATTTACCATAACAACAAACAGACAGTCGAACAACATTCGGAAATATGTTGAGGAGTGAACTCAAACATTCAGAATCGGAATCAGATGACAGCCTTTCAGCCAAAATCAGGCGTGCAAATTCATTCAATTTCGCCAGCTCGAAAAACCGTCTCCCGAGACATCCAAAATACATACAAAAATCAGGCGATATATCTCGGTGCAGCACCACAATCAGCGACTTTTTCCGTCCACAGTAGTCCTCTACAATCAGCCTCCACTTTGTGGACACCAATCGAAGCCGAAGCAACTTATTCAAATCACCGTAATCATCATCCAAATAGAGTTTATCCAAAACGAGCTGCATCATTTCGGAGGGCAGACGGTCGATAGTAGTGGGGCGATTCAATTTGAGAAAGCCAAATAAGGTGAGCAGTGAGAGGACAAACGAGCGAATGGCTTTGAGCACCAGAGATAGTTTAGAGTTGGGATCCATTTTTGAGATTCGAGATTCACAAGTTGAGGTGGTGAAAAAGAAAGTAGAACGAGAGAAACTCGGTCTGCAGCAGAAAACGCAAAACATTACAGGCACAGACTTGCCACAACAACAGGCCTCTCATCGATTCGCAATGCCCACATCAACGCCCGGGCCGGGGGCATCCACAATTACGTATATGGGAAATTTGATTGGAGTTAACAGCTGTGGGCAGCTCACTGCCCTCTACCTTCTACAGTGCTATGCTTGCATCGTGTGTTTGTGTGTGCACTGTTTCGTGTGTGTTTTGTTTCTGCAGTCCGAATTTCTCTCGTTTCTATTTTCTACTTTTTCACCAACTCGAAATTCGTATCCAAATGGAACCAAACACCAAATCTGTTGAGGTTGTCAATGACTTGTTTGGTCAACTCAAATTGAATGTGCCTACTGAGGGTGGACCGATCAATCAGTTGCCTAACGAGATGATGCAACTCGTTTTGAAGAAGGTGAATTCGGATGGTGACGTTAAGAAGTTGGTTCGGTTGCGATTGGTGGCCACAAGGTGGAATTGGCTGATTGAACATTACTGCAAACAGAACAAGTCGCTCATTGTGAATGGTGCACGCTTTATTGCACCTGATTTGAACAATTCTGCCTCACAGATTGTGAACTTGAAAAGTGCTGACTTTTTGGAACGCTTTTGGAACTATTTCCAAACGTTGAGCAATTGGCCATTGGGGGATACTTTCGTTATTTCGATAAAGTTCGTTTTTATCCTTCAGAAGATACGAAAATCCGTGATTTTGCTTCCAAGATCAATTCGTTGGCATCACTGAAACGACTCGATCTTGCACACAATGATTTAAAAGTTCTGCCTCATCTATCGCAGACTTTGTCCCGATTGGAGTACATTCGAGTCCGGGCCAATTCTCAATGCATCTATACCGAAATGAATCAATTTATATCTCATCTCGGGTCAAGTTGCGTTCGAGTCGTTTTTGGAAATTATCCTGATCTGGTTTATAGTCAAGTTCGTGAATGGCACAACATCAATCCGAGTTGGTTGGCCAATCTGACTCATTTGGAATTTAGTACTAAATTTGACGGTAAGGATGGTGGCCAAATTGTGCACTATCTCAGTGAACACACGACTCGTTTGCAGGCCTTGAAGTACGCGTGTTTTGTATGTACATTTGCTAACATTTTTCCTCTACTAACTAAAGTATTTGTTAAAGAATCGTTTCGATCCTCTCAAGATGACACCCACTTTGATTGGTGCACTTGGCAACTTGACCAACTTGAACGTGCTATATCTTTGGAACATCTACATGGACATTTCCGAATTGGACCAAGCAGCCTCACAGCTCCGACTTTCTTCACTTTCTTCTGTGTTGGATTGCAAGCTTTATATCTCTTCTGGTCGTCACAACAAAGGAGACCAATTCACTCGTGTCCTCTCGACCATCTTCCCCAACTTGACCCATTTGCATTTGGACATTGGCTATGACTTTTCAAATAATCGATGTTTCCTAAATTTGGTTAAACAAAATGTGCATTTATTCCCGAACTTGCTCAAGCACGAAATTGACTTTATCTAACTAATACATTCTAATGTTTACATTTTAAATGTAACATTTTGATGCTTATCTTTTCCTTTTTTTCTATGGCAAATTGTGCCATCAATCTATTACTTTCTATAATTCACACAAATTGACCCAACATTTACAATTCTCAATACATCCCAAACAAACATTAATGCACTATTTTCTATTCTGATTGTACTTCGTAAACTGTTTTGCTCACTACAATATCAATAATAAATCTGATTTAAATGTTGAACATGAAAATATTGAATTCAACAGATTCGTGAATGTTTTGCATTTTCCATTTACATTTAATACAACCATCATGTTATGTTCCTTATTCTGCACAATTGTGTTGGTAGTTATTTGTTGGTTGGCAAATTACACTTAATCATAACCAAAACATGTTAATTTCATCAATAAAATGTGAGATTAGTTATGTAATTGACAAGTTTCAAATTAGAGTGTCAATCCAAATAATAATGTTTTACTACTTTGAATAACACGTGACACGTCCTCTGTGAACGGTTTTGTATTGTGTTTGCTGTGGCATGTCTGTGCCTGTAATGTTTTGCGTTTTCTGCTGCAGACCGAGTTTCTCTCGTTTCTTCTTTTTTTTCACCACCTCAACTCGTGAATCTCGAATCTCAAATGGATCCCAACTCTAAACTATCTGTGATTCTCAATGCCATCCGCTCGTTACTCCTCTCACTGCTCACCTTATTTGGCTTTCTCAAATCGAATCGCCCCACTACTGAACCTATCAACCGTCTGCCCTCCGAAATGATGCAGCTCGTTTTGGATAAACTCAATTTGGATGATGATGACGGTGATCTAAAGAAGTTGCTTCGTCTCCGATTGGTGTCCGTGAAATGGAAGCTAATTGTGGAGGACTACTGTGCACGGAAAAAGTCGCTGATTGTGGTGCTGGACCGAAATATAGCGCACAATGATATTTATTTTCGATGGTTCGGGAAACGGTTTTTTGGGTTGGTCAAATTACAGGAATTTGAAGAGTTGATTTTGGATGCTGAAATGACGTCTCAATGTTTGGGTTCACTGCTCAAGGTGTTTCCCAATGTTGTTCGACTGTCTGTTCGTTGTAATGGTAAATATATTTTAATATTTTTATTTATTTTCACAAAAACTAAATTTCATATTCTTTCAGAACCTGCTCGAATCCCCGATTTAGTCGCGTACATCAATTCACTCGCCTCACTCAAACAACTCGACCTCGTAGGACGATTTGTGCCCGCTCTTTCTACTCTGTCGCCAACTTTGCGTAAATTAGAGCATTTCTCATTTGACATTCCGTGGATATCGCTGAGCGAAGACGATCACCATCATTTAGTGTCTAATTTAGGACCAAATTGTGTTCGTCTCTACTTTCCCGAAGGTCTACGACTCGATGCTGATGCTCAAGTGCGTCTGTGGCATTCGATCAATCCGAACTGGTTGGGCAATGTCACTCATTTGCAGTTTGACATTGAAAGTAAAAGTGAAGAGCATCATCAAGTTGTGGCCTATTTGAGTGAGCATGCGCAGAAGTTGAAGGTGTTGAATATTATTTTTTCGGTAATTTCGCATAATTTTGTATTCGTATTTACTCAAATATTATTTTAGTATCTTCCTTTTGGCCTTGCTTTTACCACCTCGCTGATTGACGACCTGAGCAAACTGACTCATTTAGTGGAGCTCGAACTTGACGACATTGAAATTGCCTTTTCCGTTTTGGAACGAGCGGCTCGACAGGGTCAACTCACTTCACTTCCGTCAGTGAAGACTGTCACCCTTTTTGCCATTTACATCGAGAATCGTTCAATCAGTGCCGATCAAATTACACGACTTTTGGCGGCGATTTTTCCCAATTTGATTCAGTTCAATTTGATTATTAAGGACAGGTCGCCTGGACGAGAGCTACCTCGACCAGAAGAGATTGGACAACATTTAGGACCATTTGTGAACGTGCCTAAACACTTTATTATGGTAACTTAGTATAATTAATATGATTTATATTTTTAAGACAAATTCAACCTTCTGTAATCTAAAATTTTCTCTTTCTCCAAATTAACCTTCTTCTATTTCACATTTCACACAAATAGTCTCAACATTGCACATTGTATTACAAGTCTAGTTACAATCAATAGTAATATTTTCTACACGTCAATCCTATCTAAATTTAAATTGATCTATTATCACTATTTTGTTCAATAAACGTCCAATTTTACTTTTTCGTACTCTATCACTATTCTTTCATTTCATATCTACCTCGGAATTTTGTATTTGCGGCTATGGATAAAGGAAAATGTTTTTTATGATTTAGGGAAATTGTTTGCAGATTGATGTGAGTATTGGAGACCTTGAAATTAACGATTTTTGTATGTATTGCTTTTGTATTTAATATTTTTCTCCTACTAACTAAAGTACCTTTAAAGTGCGATCCTCTCAAGATGACACCCACTTTGATTGATGCACTTGGCAACTTGACCAACTTGACTGTGCTCAAACTTTGGGGCATCAACATGGACATTCCCGAGCTGGACCAAGCAGCCTCTCAGCACCGACTCACTTCACTTTCTTCTGTGTTGGATTGCGACTTTTATATCTCTTCTGGACGTCCCAGCACTGCAGACCAATTCACTCGTGTCCTCTCGGCCATCTTTCCCAACTTGACTCATTTGCATTTGGACATTGACGAGGACTTTTCAGATGATAGACAATTCTTACGTGTGGTTTCGGACCCGAACAACAATAACTGCATCTGTAAAATCTGCAAACAAGCTGCCAACAAAGTCGACCATCTCGAGACTTGTTGTGGACTCACCCAACCGAATCTGTTTGAACGTTACAAATACATTCAGACACTTAGATAATACTCACTTATATATGTGATTTAATGGCTATTATATATGTACTGTGATTTTTGACTGCGATCTCTGCTTAACAGCGAAATAAAAGTTTCATTCATTCATTCATTCAATTATTAATTTCTAAATAATATGACAGTAACTAGAAGTTTGAATTTGCTATTTAATTTTTTGTATAACAAATTGTAATAATTTGCATTTGTGTAAAAGTCGAGACACGTCCTTTGTGTACGGGTCACTTTTGTGTAGTAACACAGTCTGCCTGTGTTTGTGTGTGCACTGTTCGTGACTGGACATTACTTCCACTAGACATTACTTCCACTCCAATTTTGTGATTTTTTGTGATTTTTTGTGATTTTTTGTGATTTTTGTGATTTTTTGAATTTGTAACCTTTCTATAGTGAGTTCTTAGTTGACCATAGAAAATTCCTTTTAGATCCAATTGAGAACAGACTTGGTAAATCAGTTTTGTTTGACTGTAAAATCGTCTTGGTGGATATATTAGATTTACTTAAATTGGTGTCCTATGAAAAATCCCATTTGAGTTAGTGGATCATATTCATCAATTGACTGACTAAAAAGTATTGTATTGAGATGCAATACTACACAGTGTACACACAACTAGTGCATTGACATCCAATCGGAAGAGTGATTGAATCAATTGGGACTAGCTTTATTGAGTCATCAAGTGAATACATCATCGAGGTGTTGTCTCTCGACTGTTCTAGTTCGACTGGCTGGCATGTTGCAAGCGAAACTGGCCATTAATGTCTGTGTTGATAATTAGGAAGCTCGGAAAACACGATGTCCTCGGATACAATCGGAAGTAACCGGTTTAGTCTTGACAGTCAGGTCACTCGATTAAATCGATGGCAAACTGTCGGGTGAATTGTTGTTAATTACAACGTTGTGGAATGTTCGGCCAAGGATGTTTACGTCCGGTTGGGACAGGCACCGCAGTATCTTATTTGAGTTAGTGGATTTAGCTAATTGGAAACCAAAAAGTAACCAATTTAAGTAAGGAGAAAATAAAGGAGAGAGTAGAGTGAGTTTTGGTGTAATTGAACTGTTATTTTTGATTTAACATCTTGATTTGAACGAATGTCATGACATTTTTATTGAACCGAACCTGAATTCCTTTTGAATTGTGAATATATTATTTTATTAAATCTATTCTTCCTATATCTATCGCTTTCATTGCTTGGTAAAGTCATCGAAACTGATATTGGCTAAGTTTTAAAATTGCTGGAATAGGATCGACTAATTTATTTTGAGATTTGATTGTGAGATAAGGTCTAATAACCCAATGAGAAATTTTATTCTCGTCGATGACATCGAGGTGAACATTACCGCATTGACGAGACTTAAGGCACTGTCAATTGACTTAAGTCTTAAGACGATAAGATGACCATCGCGTGTTAGTGAAGATGACTAAGCACTGGGGGCGCTGTTACTGATGGACTTGTGTAGTAATAGCATTGATACGGCCACGAGAGTTGAGCCGGCCGCTTGCCGCTGAATCTATGATCAGTACGACCACAGGTTGAAAACAAGTCAAAGTTTTGGCACTCCAATCATTTAAAATTAGTTTTAAAAAGAATACACTCTAACCGATGTTTTGTACTCAATCTGGTCAAATGGATTCATTTTTAAGTTTTGTGAGTTATCACAAGATCAATAGATTGCATCTGCATTTCTGTGTGGAAGTAATGTCTCTCAAAAATCAAAACAAAAATATAAAATCACAGAATTTTATTTTGTCGGCAAGATCAAAGGAATAAAAAACGCATTTTTTGTGTTTTTTGTGTTTTTTTGTCGGTGAGATCAAAGGAAAAAAAACAGAAAATTTTGTGGAACTAACGTCTAGTGGAAGTAATGTCCAGTGGAAGTAATGTCTAGTGGAACTAATGTCATGGCACCGCACTGTTTCGTGTGTTTTGTTTCTGCAGTCCGAATTTCTCTCGTTTCTATTTTCCACTTTTCACCAACCACAACTCGAAATTCGTGTCCAAATGGAACCAAACACCAAATTTGTTGTGGTTGTCAATGCCACTGACTCGTCTTTTCAATATATTTAAAAATATTTTGAAGAGTTTAATAATTCGAAACATTACTCTATAAACGATTATTTTACATTTTGTCGTTTAACTCCAAAAGTCAATTTTTGGAGTTGACCGATTTTGCCTCTGAACGACTCATTTAGCACACCATGGCCACTAACGGATAGTGACTAACCATTGGCCAACACCGAATATGTTGGAAGACGTAAACAAACACTCGGACAAATCTGCATTCTATTCAAATTGTCCGCAATCCGGACTCAGCATCGAACTCACTGATTCACATTTAGGTGTATGTGCTACTGCGCATCTCTAATGCGCACAGCGAGCGCGCTCTGGAGAGTGTGTGCTTGGCTGTGCTATACAAACACACACACACACTGTGTTGACACTCGGTCCCAACACATTTCAATACTAAATTTGAAAAACTACTACTCCTTTGACCTTTGACCTATATGGCCACAAAACTATACAGCACATCTAGACCACAACCAGAACACTGTGTTAAATTTTCAGACCGATCCATATGGTAGTTTCGGAGGAGCTCTGTCCACAAGAATTGCACCAATTCCTTTTTTTCTGGCAGGGAATCGTCACTCCCGAAATCACTCACACCTCGCTCGCTTCGCTCGCTCAGCGTGAGTGATTTCGGTCGCTCCTCCAATTATTGCAATCACAACTTAGTTTAATTATAAATATTATTTAAATATTGACCTAAACAATCGTGAATGTTTTTTCATAATTTCCTTCAACCCGGAATATCTAAAACTACCATTTGGTATATTCCAAAGGCATGCATCGCATGCACAAATTGTGTTGGTTGTATTTTGTTTGCTTCAAATTACTTCATAATCTTTTTGTTAATTTTGTCAATTAAAATGTGAGACTAGTGATAATTTACGAGTTTCATTTAGTGTGTCACAAGCAAAATAGTATTTTCGGAAAATAATTTTCATTTCTTTTAAAAGATACGTCCTATGTGAACGGTTGTGTGTTGTGTTTGTTGTGGTATGTGAGTCAGACTGTGACTGCCCTGTTTTGTGTTTTTTGCTTCTGAAGCCTTCAGACCGAGTTTCTGTCGCTTTTCTCTCTTCTTTTCACCAACCTCAACTCGAAATTCGTGTCCAAATGGAACCAAACACCAAATTTGTTGTGGTTGTCAATGCCACTGACTCGTCTTTTCAATATATTTAAAAATATTTTGAAGAGTTTAATAATTCGAAACATTACTCTATAAACGATTATTTTACATTTTGTCGTTTAACTCCAAAAGTCAATTTTTGGAGTTGACCGATTTTGCCTCTGAACGACTCATTTAGCACACCATGGCCACTAACGGATAGTGACTAACCATTGGCCAACACCGAATATGTTGGAAGACGTAAACAAACACTCGGACAAATCTGCATTCTATTCAAATTGTCCGCAATCCGGACTCAGCATCGAACTCACTGATTCACATTTAGGTGTATGTGCTACTGCGCATCTCTAATGCGCACAGCGAGCGCGCTCTGGAGAGTGTGTGCTTGGCTGTGCTATACAAACACACACACACACTGTGTTGACACTCGGTCCCAACACATTTCAATACTAAATTTGAAAAACTACTACTCCTTTGACCTTTGACCTATATGGCCACAAAACTATACAGCACATCTAGACCACAACCAGAACACTGTGTTAAATTTTCAGACCGATCCATATGGTAGTTTCGGAGGAGCTCTGTCCACAAGAATTGCACCAATTCCTTTTTTTCTGGCAGGGAATCGTCACTCCCGAAATCACTCACACCTCGCTCGCTTCGCTCGCTCAGCGTGAGTGATTTCGGTCGCTCCTCCAATTATTGCAATCACAACTTAGTTTAATTATAAATATTATTTAAATATTGACCTAAACAATCGTGAATGTTTTTTCATAATTTCCTTCAACCCGGAATATCTAAAACTACCATTTGGTATATTCCAAAGGCATGCATCGCATGCACAAATTGTGTTGGTTGTATTTTGGTTGCTTCAAATTACTCCATAATCTTTTTTGTTAATTTTGTTAATTAAAATGTGGGATTAGTGATAATTTACGAGTTTCAATTTGAGTGTCACAAGCCAAATAGTATTCTCGGAAAAAAATTTATTTCTTTTAGAAGATACGTCCTATGTGAACGGTTGTGTGTTGTGTTTGTTGTGGCATGTGAGTCAGACTGTGACTGCACTGTTTTGTGTGTTTTGCTTCGGAAGCCTTCAGACCGAGTTTCTCTTCGCTTTTCTCTCTTCTTTTCACCAACCTCAACTCGAAACTCGTATCCAAATGGAACCAAACACCAAATCTGTTGTGGTTGTCAATGCCACTGACTCGTCTTTTCAACTCGCCAGCGGTGGTGGACCGATCAATCAGTTGCCTAACGAGATGATGCTACTCGTTTTGAAGAAGGTGAATTCGGATGGTGACGTTAAGAAGTTGGTTCGGTTGCGATTGGTGGCCACAAGGTGGAATTGGCTGATTGAACATTACTGCAAACAGAACAAGTCGCTCATTGTGAATGGTGAAGACTTTATTGCACCTGATTTGAACAAATCTGGTTCACAGATTGTGATCCTGAAAAGTGCTGACTTTTTTGGGCCAATGTTGGAACTATTTCCAAACGTTGAGCAATTGGCCATTGGGGAATACTTTTCTTACAGTAAAGATACTCGTTTTTATCCTTCAGAAGATATGAAAATTCGTGATTTTGCTGCCAAGATCAATTCGTTGGCATCACTGAAACGACTCGAACTTCGATACATTGATTTAAAAGTTCTACCTCATCTATCGCAAACTTTGTCCCGATTGGAGTACATTCGAGTCCTCTCTTACTATCCAGCCATCTATGCCGAAATGAATCAATTTATTTCTCATCTCGGGTCAAGTTGCGTTCGAGTCGTTTTTGGATATTATCCAAAATTGGTCTACAGTCAAGTTCGTGAATGGCACAACATCAATCCGAGTTGGTTGGCCAATCTGACTCATTTGGAATTTTGTACTGGATGGGTCGGTGAGGATGGTGGCCAAATTCTTCACTATCTCAGTGAACACTCAACTCGTTTGCAGACCTTGAAGTACATTTCTAATGTATGTACATTTGCTAACATATTTCTCTTGCTAACTAAAGTATTCTTTATAGGGCTTTCCTCTCAAAATGACACCCACTTTGATTGGTGCACTTGGCAACTTGACCAACTTGAATCTGCTCAAACTTAGGAACATCGAAATGGACATTGTCGAGTTGGACCAAGCAGCCTCACAACGCCAACTCACTTCACTTTCTTCTGTGTTGGATTGCGAGCTTTGCATTTTTTATGGTTTTCCCGGCACTGCAGACCAATTCACTCGTGTCCTCTCGGTCATCTTTCCCAACTTGACCAATTTGCGTTTGGACATTGGCAAGATCTTTTCAACTAATGGACAATTCCTGAATTTGGTTAAACAAAATGTGCATCGATTCCCGAACTTGCTCAAGCACGAGATTGACTTTATCTAACTAATACATTCTAATGTTTACATTTTGATACTTTTCTTTTCCTTCTCTTTTCTATGGCAAATTGTGCCATCAATCTATTACTTTTTATATCACACAAATTGACTCAACATTTACAATTCTCAATACATCCCAAACAATCATTAATACATTATTTTCTATTTTCATTGTAATTAGTGAACTATTTTGCTTACTACAATATTAATAATAAATTTGATTTAAATGTTGACATGAAAATATTGGGTTGGTTGTCTTTTATTTTGTTTGATGGTTGACAAATCTTAATTCTATTCGTATTTTGTAATTCATTTCTGTTCATCTTGATACTCACATATTCTCAATTAAGAATAAAGCACAATTTTGTAACAATTCAGTGAAATAAAAATATTTTAAAAATTGGTAATTTTGATTCGTGAATTGAAACAATTTCACATTGTAAGGTTTGTTACATTTTGGTGTTTTTCTTTCAATGGTTAAATGTGTAATCAATTACTTTCACTTTTACAAATTACTTTATATTTCGCCCAAATTGGCTCAACATTTACAATTCTCAATGTACATCACAAACAGTAATTTCCACTACAATTTTCATTATTCTCATTTTAATAGTTGTTCAATCAAACATGTAGTCATTTTAAATAGACTGGATAATTGGTAATTGCAATTTTTTTACCATTTGAGTCACAACATTTTCGAATTAACTTTTCTTTTGTATGTGAGTTTTTATTTTGCGTCCTCATTTATTAAAATTATTAATTTCGAAATAACATGACAGTAACTAGAAGTTTGAATTTGCAATTTAATTTTTGTATTACAAATTGTAATAATTTGCATTTTTGAAAAAGTCGAGACACGTCCTTTGTGTACGGGTCACTTTTGTGTAGTAACACAGTCTGCCTGTGTTTGTGTGTGCACTGTTTCGTGTGTTTTGTTTCTGCAGTCCGAATTTCTCTCGTTTCTATTTTCTACTTTTTCACCAACCTCAACTCGAAACTCGTATCCAAATGGAACCAAACGCCAAATCTGTTGAGGTTGTCAATGACTTGTTTGGTCAACTCAAATTGAATGTGCCTACTGAGGGTGGACCTATCAATCAGTTGCCTAACGAGATGATGCTACTCGTTTTGAAGAAGGTGAATTCGGATGGTGACGTTAAGAAGTTGGTTCGGTTGCGATTGGTGGCCACAAGGTGGAATTGGCTGATTGAACATTACTGCAAACAGAACAAGTCGCTCATTGTGAATGGTGAATACTTTTTTACTCCTGATTTGGACAATTCTGCCTCACAGATTGTGAACCTGGAAAGTGCTGACTTTTTTGGGCCAATGTTGGAACTATTTCCAAACGTTGAGCAATTGGCCATTGGGGAATACTTTTCTTACAGTAAAGATACTCGTTTTTATCCTTCAGAAGATATGAAAATTCGTGATTTTGCTGCCAAGATCAATTCGTTGGCATCACTGAAACGACTCGAACTTCGATACATTGATTTAAAAGTTCTACCTCATCTATCGCAAACTTTGTCCCGATTGGAGTACATTCGAGTCCTCTCTTACTATCCAGGCATCTATGCCGAAATGAATCAATTTATATCTCATCTCGGGTCAAGTTGCGTTCGAGTCGTTTTTGGATATTATCCAAAATTGGTCTACAGTCAAGTTCGTGAATGGCACAACATCAATCCGAGTTGGTTGGCCAATCTGACTCATTTGGAATTTTGTACTGGATGGGTATTTGGGACCGAGGATGGTGGCCAAATTCTTCACTATCTCAGTGAACACTCAACTCGTTTGCAGACCTTGAAGTTAACGACTTGTGTATGTATTGCTTTTGTATTTAATATTTTTCTCCTACTAACTAAAGTATTTTTTAAAGGGCGATCCTCCCAAGATGACACCCGCTCTGATTGGTGCACTTGGCAACTTGACCAACTTGACCGTGCTTTATCTTTGGAACATCGAAATGGACATTTCCGAGTTGGACCAAGCAGCCTCACAACGCCAACTCACTTCACTTTCCTCTGTGTTGGATTGCGACTTTTATATCTCTGACGGACGTCCCAACAAAGGAGATAAATTCACTCGTGTCCTCTCGGCCATCTTTCCCAACTTGACTAATTTGCATTTGGCCATTGGCGAAAACTTTTCAGAGGATCTACGATTCCTACGTGAGGTTAAGCAAAATGTGCATCGATTTCCGAACTTGCGTAATCACGAGATTGACTTTTGGCCCTAATTCATTATGACCTTTAACATTCTTTACATTTTGATGTTTTTCTTTCTCTTTTCTGTGGACAAATGCACCAGTAATCTATTACCATATCTGTATATTTCCAATCTCACACAAATAGACTCAACATTTTCTGTTCAACACATCCCAAACTGTAATTCGCTGTCTTCTTCTATTTCTCATTGTAGTGGATCTATTTTTACCAGATCAATAATAAACTTGATTTCAATGTTACCACAAACTTGAACAGTGATCAATGAAAAGTGAAAAACACTCCCAGATTGGAAATCTGCTCCAGTCCCGTTTTAATCGCTTTGTTCATTTGCGTTCATTCAATGGGTCCGTTTACACTTAAACTATCGCCAGCGATTGGTATCGCTAGGCCTACTTTGAACTGCAGAGTACCAACTTTTGTGGATCACTCCTATCGCTCGAGCGATAGCACAAAGCAATCAAATATTTTGATTTTTTCGGTCGCTGTCGCCGGCGACAGCTCCAATGTAAACACACCCAATGTGGAACTGTGGACAGTGGACAATTCAATTGTGCGTTTGATGAACTAAAGGAGAATGCAAATCATCATCACAGATATTACCATTCTCGGGATTTAAATGTCGAATTGAGTTGGAACACACAAATCAAATTATATTCTTATTTCTGATACTTTGTATATTGATGCTAATAAATCATTTCTGTTCTCAAAGTGTCGGAATTTAATAAAAAGAGTGGTTTACATGTATACTATAGTACCAGAGTATTTTATGATGAATTATTATGTACTTTTTATGATTAACTTTGCAGATTAAAATGATTACCAATATAAGATAACACCAGTTTTATTTAATCCCGGTTTGCCATTTTTTGCTAAATTCAAATAATGTTTTTTTACATTAAAAAATTATTATATAGCTTTTAACGTGACACGTCCTATGTGTACGGCTGTGTATTGTGTTTGCCTGTGGCATGTCTGTGAGTGCACTGTTTTGTGTACACACGTGTTTAGCTTCTGAAGCCTTCAGACCGAGTTTCTCTCGCTTCTTTTCACCAACCTCAACTCGAAACTCGTATCCAAATGGACCCAAACGCCAAATCAGTTGTGGTTGTCAATGACTTGTTTGGTCAACTCAAATTGAATGTGCCTACTGAGGGTGGACCGATCAATCAGTTGCCTAACGAGATGATGCAACTCGTTTTGAAGAAGGTGAATTCGGATGGTGACGTTAAGAAGTTGGTTCGGTTGCGATTGGTGGCCACAAGGTGGAATTGGCTGATTGAACATTACTGCAAACAGAACAAGTCGCTCATTGTCAATGGTGCACGCTTTATTGCATCTGATTTGAACAATTCTGCCTCACAGATTGTGAGCCTGAAATCTGTTGACTTTTTTGGAACACTGTTGGAACTATTTCCAAACATTGAGCAATTGGCTATTCGCGATAAATTTTGTTACAGGAAAAGTACTCGTTTTTATCCTTCAGAAGATGTGAAAATCCGTGATTTTGCTGCAAAGATCAATTCGTTGGCATCACTGAAACGGCTCGAACTTGGATATAATGATTTAAAAGTTCTGCCTCATCTATCGCAAACTTTGTCCCGATTGGAGTACATTCGAGTCGACTCTAGCTATTCAGGCATCTATACCGAAATGAATCAATTTATATCTCATCTCGGGTCAAGTTGCGTTCGAGTTGTTTTTGGAGAATATCCTAGTCTGCTTTATAGTCAAGTTCGTGAATGGCACAACATCAATCCGAGTTGGTTGGCCAATCTGACTCATTTGGAATTTTATAATGGACAGGTCCCTGGGACCGAACATGGTGACCAAATTGTGCACTATCTCAGTGAACACTCAACTCGTTTGCAGACCTTGAAGTTAACGACTTATGTATGTATTGTTTTGTATTTAATATTTCTATTCTACTAACTAAAGTACTTTTAAAGGGCAATTCTCTCAAGATGACACCCACTTTGATTGGTGCACTTGGCAACTTGACCAACTTGACTGTGCTCAAACTTTGGAACATCGAAATGGACATTGCCGAGTTGGACCAAGCAGCCTCACAGCACCGACTCACTTCACTTTCTTCCTTGTTGGATTGCAATCTTCACATCGCTGATCGCAATCTCAGCACTGCAAACCAATTCACTCGTGTCCTCTCGGCCATCTTTCCCAACTTGACCCATTTGAATTTGGACATTGGCAATCTCTTTTCAACTGATCTACAATTCCTATGGTTGGTTCAACAAAATGCGCATCTATTCCCGAATTTGCGCAAACACGAGATTGACTTTTTTAAACACATTATTTAAGTAATTCATTCTAATGTTTACATTTTTACATTTACTTTTCTATGTCAAATTGTACCATCAATCTATTACTTTCTATATCTTACAAGTTTACTCAACATTTACAATTCTCAATGCATTCCCAAACAAACATTTCTATTCTCATTGTACTTCGTAAACTGTTTTGCTCACTACAGTATCTATAATAAATCTGATTCAAATGTTGAACATGAAAATATTGAATTCAACAGATTCGTGAATGTTTTGCATTTTCCATTTACATTTAATACAACCATCATGCTATGTTGTAGGACTACTGTGCTCGGAAAAAGTCGCTGATTGTGGTGCTGGACCGAAATATAGCGCACAATGATATTTATTTTCGATGGTTCGGGAAACGGTTTTTTGGGTTGGTCAAATTACAGGAATTTGAAGAGTTGATTTTGGATGCTGAAATGACGTCTCAATGTTTGGGTTCACTGCTCAAGGTGTTTCCGAATGTCGTTCGACTGTCTGTTCGTTGTAATGGTAAATATATTTTGTATTCTCTTTTATTTTTAATTTTCGTCACTACTAATTTCATATTCTTTCAGAACCTACTCGAATCCCCGATTTAGTCTCGTACATCAATTCACTCGCCTCACTCAAACAACTCGACCTCGTAGGACGATTTGTGCCCGCTCTTTCTACTCTGTCGCCAACTTTGCGTAAATTAGAGCATTTCTCATTTGACATTCCGTGGATATCGCTGAGCGACTCGGATCACCATCATTTGGTGTCTAATTTAGGACCAAATTGTGTCCGTCTCTACTTTCCCGAAGGTCTACGACTCGATGCTGATGCTCAAGTGCGTCTGTGGCATTCGATCAATCCGAACTGGTTGGGCAATGTCACTCATTTGCAGTTTGACATTGAAAGTAAAAGTGAAGAGCATCATCAAGTTGTGGCCTATTTGAGTGAACATGCGAAGAAGTTGAAAGTTTTGAATATTATTTTTTCGGTAATTTCGCATAATTTTGTATTCGTATTTACTCAACATTTAGGACCATTTGTGAACGTACCTAAACACTTCATTATGGTAACTTAGTATAATTAATATGATTTATATTTTTAAGACAAATTCAACCTTCTGTAATCTACAATTTTCTCTTTCTCCAAATTAACCTTCTTCTTCTATTTCACATTTCACACAAATAGTCTCAACATTGCACATTGTATTACAAGTCTAGTTACAATCAATAGTAATATTTTCTACACGTCAATCCTATCTAAATTTAAATTGATCGGCTATGGATAAAGGAAAATGTTTTTTATGATTTAGGGAAATTGTTTGCAGATTTATAAGCTAATTGGATTATTATGATAATGTCACAGATATGACAAAGGCAATTTCGAATTGTCCATTTGTTGTGATTTAAATGTAAATGTTTGTAAACGAATCAAAAATCTTTGATTCAATTTGAATTTCAAAATGCAAAACGCGACAATGTTGGTGTTAAATATTATGATTATCTTTTTTAATTATTTTATTATTGCAATCACAACTTAATTTATTTATAAATTTTATTTTTAATATTGACACGAACAATCGTGAATGCTTTGCATAATTTTATTCTGTCAGGAATATGTAAAATGTTCCAAAGGAATGCATCGCATGCACAAATTGTGTTGATTGTATTTTGGTTGCTTTCAAACACCATAATCTTTTTGTTAATTTTGTTAATTAAAATGTGGGATTAGTGATAATTTACGAGTTTCAATTTAAGTGTCACAAGCCAAATAGTATTCTCGGCAAAAAATTCATTTCTTTTAGAAGATACGTCCTCTGTGAACGGTTTTGTATTGTGTTTGTTGTGGCATGTCTGTGGCACAGACTCTGTGCCTGTAATGTTTTGCGTTTTCTGCTGCAGTCCGAGTTTCTCTCGTTCTACAGTCAACCCCCATAATAAGTTTAAGCTGCGTTTCGGAAGGGGGTCTGTTTTCTGAGGTGCTGTAAAAGTTAATCAGATTAGCCGAACGCTATTTCAACTCAATCAGTTCTTATTATGTTAAAATAGCCCGGTATCTCCACCTTCGCAGGCACCTCAAGAAACGGACCGGGTATGTTTTCTGAGGTGAAATATTGAAAAGTGCTCGTTTTTCGAAGTGAATTTTTTAAATGAATTCAACACCAGCTCAGGTCATTTTATTTAGTTTTTAGCTTTTTTAAATCATTCAAAATACATGTTAATCCATTTGCAAAACAATGATATTTATGCATTACATCAGGTTCGCTATTTACAAGTGCATTGTACAACTGATTGATGTCTCGTTTAATAACACGTTTGAATTCACCCTCCAGTGAACAATGATTATTCATTGAAAAGTCAGTCTCATTTTTAGTGTTTACAATGTTTGTAGAATTAAATGAATGACTTGCTTTACATTGATCAATTTCGATTGGTGAATCATATTCTGATTGATTCAGTTCAATTGTTGTTGTTAGTCGTTGTTGTGTTTGCTTTTCATCAGCCAGTTGACCACCGATTCCGAGGCTTTCACGGGCCTTGCTTATTTGTTCGCTCGATAATGTTGTTAAGTTAATGATATCTTCCTCAGGCTCTCCTATCATTTCTTCAATGTCTTTCCGTTGATATGGCACTTTCAACTGTTTATTAAGCATGGCGAATTCTGGGTCGCGGTTTCGAATGTCCTGAGAGCTTTCTTTAACCGACTTTTGATATTCGACAATAATTTCAGCTGGATTAGAAGGGAATAGTTTGCTCCAAGCCAGTGCCATCGTCTTGGTTGGAATAGCCTCCCACGCCTCATGAACTAGCCTAATCGCGGTGTCGATCTGCATTTGGTCAAAATATTCCTTTATAGATGTTCCATCGTTTTCTTCCTTTTTTATTATTTCACGCATCAAAAGTTTAAGATAATTTGTCTTGAAGCATCGATTAATTGTTTGGTCTTGTGGTTGAATCAGTGAGGTCGTGTTTGGTGGTAAGAACAGAACCTCCAGCCAAGGAATGTCTTCATTGACATGTCTACCATGTACTGGCGCATTGTCGATTACAAGAAGACATTTAAGAGGCAGACCTTTGCTTTCCAAGTAAGCCTTCACTTCTGGGACAAAGAAGAAGTTGGCCCATTCCCAGAAGAGAGATTCAGTCATCCAGGCAGCCTTATTTGATCTGTAGATCACTGGCAACATTTTCTCCTTAGGCCAAGATGCATGCCCTTTTTATTGCTCGTGGATTCGCTGCTGTATGAATGAGGAGAGGAGTGAACTTGTGACCAGCAGCATTTCCAGCTAAACGAATAAATACGCGAATTAAATAATAATCAAAGTATTACATTAAATTACTTAATAAAAGAGTGAATCGATTCTTTGGTTGTTTAGTAGATTTAAGTTCTTTATTTTTAGACATTTGAATAGGGGCGATGGTTTGTTCAGGCAGTATCTTCCACCTTACTCCTGTCTCGTCACAATTTATGATTTGTTCGGGAAGATAACCCTCCATTTCGACAGTTGCCTCAAAAAACAAAACAAACAGTCTGACTTCTTCCAAATCGACGTCTTTCGATTCACCGTACACTTTATAGCTTTTCAATGAGTACTTCTCACGCAGACGAGACAGGAATCCATTTGATGCACAGAAATTAAAGTCCTTCCAGTGGTCAGGAACATTTATTTGTGATTTAAAAGAATAATAGAAAGCTTCGGCTCGACATTTAACCATCGATTCGGTGATTCGAGTTCCTTTCCTATTTTGTTCGTAAATCCAATTTATAATAGCTTGATCGGTTAACTCATTTAATGGGCTACGTTTATGGGATAGAATCTAGAATAAATAATGTTATAATCTAATTAAAATTGAGTTGAACTAATACTTTTCCTGTAATGTTTGCCCCGATACAAGCAGACTCATATTTGCACAGATTTTCCTTGCGCCTATAAATTTCTCGCACGCGATTCTTTTTAATGTTAAACTTGTCTGCAATTTCCTGTAGAGTTGAGCCTTCGTCTCTAAGTTTAATGATTTCCAGTTGTTGTGGGATAGAAAGAGAAACGAAAGCAGTCATTTCGAGATACACCTGCCTCATTTGATGCTTTTTGACCGTAAATTCAGGGTAAATTTTGTTTACTTCTGAGGCAACCTCATCGTACGAAAGTAATGTCTTCTTCAGCTCGACAATCATGTTTTTCATTTCGATTGGATACGAGTCAGACGTTTTTTGTCGCTTCTGACGATGAGACATTTTAAAAAACAAAAATTCAAAAGGCAAAAATGGAATTGTGATCGAAAGCGACAGACTGTTCGGAATCTGCTGCAGCAGAATTTGTTTGTGTACATTCGATTCGTATTTAAAAATATGCCTGTTCATATAAGACGTAATCAAAAATATGCCTGTTCAAATAAGACGTATCAGAGGGGGTGTGTTTCTTGAGATGTGCGTGTTATGGGGGGTTGACTGTACTTTCTTTTTCACCACCTCAACTTGTGAATCTCGAATCTCGAAAATGGATCCCAACTCTAAACTATCTATGGTGCTCAAAGCCATTCGCTCGTTTGTCCTCTCACTGCTCACCTTATTTGGCTTTCTCAAATCGAATCGCCCCACTACTGAACCTATCAACCGTCTGCCCTCCGAAATGATGCAGCTCGTTTTGGATCAACTCAATTTGGATGATGATGAAGGTGATCTAAAAAAGTTGCTTCGGCTTCGATTGGTGTCCACAAAGTGGAAGCTGATTGTAGAGGACTACTGTGGACGGAAAAAGTCGCTGATTGTGGTGCTGCACCGAGATATATCGCCTTACGATATGTATTTTGGAAAGTTCGAGATACGGTTTTTGGGCTGGCGAAATTGAATGAATTTGCACGCCTGATTTTGGCTGTTGAAATGACGACTGAATGTTTGAGTTCACTGCTCAACATATTTCCAAATGTTGTTCGACTGTCTGTTTATTGTTATGGTAAATTTATTTTTCTAATTTATCTTCACAAATAACTAAATTTTATATTCTTTCAGAACCTGCTCAAATCCCCGATTTAGTCGCCTACATCAATTCACTCGCCTCACTCAAACAACTCGATATCGTAGGACGATTTGTTGCGGCTCTATCTTCTCTTTTTCCAACTTTGGGCAAATTAGAGCATTTCTCAGTAGACTTTCCGTGGATACCCTGTGTATTTCTGATGGGCGACGCTCACCGCCAGTTGGTCTCGCATTTTGGACCAAATTGCGCTCGTCTCTATATTTCCCTAAGTCTACGATCAATCCGAACTGGTTGCGCAATGTCACTCATTTGCGAATTGACATTGAAAGCGAAAGTGAAGAGCACGCTCAAGTTGTGGCCTATTTGCGTCAATACGCGAGTTCTTTGAAGGTGTTGAACATTAATTTATATATCAATTTCCGTAATTTTGTTTAACACATGTATCATAGTAAACGAACCAACTATTATATACCAATAAACTTGATTTATACATTCCGACATGAACATTTGTATTCCATCCTAATTTGATTATTCTTTAAGAATGCGCTCCATTGATTTTATTACCTCATTTTTGGTTTTTTGGTATTTTCAAAAATTAAATTATTTAAATTTTATTTAAATTTCTTGAACCAATTACTTTTTATTCGACAATATATTCTGACAATTTATTTTATTTTTGTTTTTATTTTGTAAATAAATATTTTAAAAATGCCAAAGAATTCAGAGAAACAAACTTTAAATGTCTGTAAAAAGGCAGTGACATTCAAATTACCAATTCAACCAAATAAAATTGAATTTTAGCATTTAAATTTGCGATTTATTTAAAAGTCAGTCAGATTTTATTTTCAGTAAAAGAAACATTTGCGTAATGATGAAATTAATTTTGGTTTTCGTTGCTTTCACGTTCGCCGTTTGTTGTCCAACTGAAGCTTCCACCTTCTCAACCACCGATCCTCCAATCAATGTCAACGTTACCGAGCCATGGTTTTTAAAAGTGTTCGATTTAGTTCGACCTCAAATTGTGGCCAAACTTGAACAAGGACATGGCAGTACTAGAAAGTATCGTGTATTCAACCCCACCAGTGCAACATTTACTTTCGATGGTTTAACGAATTATGGTTTCTACAGTGCTTCTGTACCAATTGCCAATTTTAGCATTATGAACGAATATCGAGCCGATTATTTCTATCATGCTGACAAGTATGGCTACAATTGCACTCTGACTGATTTGGTACAATTTCGCTAAACATGGTTCAGACGAATTGGTGAAATGATTTGGCAAACAAAATAAATGATGAATGTTTTTATTTATGTCAATATTTCAATTGAGGTTCGCAATAGTGAGAGCAATAAAATGTGTCTTGACAAGCACAAATGTCAATGATATGATAAAGTGAGTGTCTGCAAAAGATAAAAAATTGAGAAAAACGCTCAAAGCAAATTCTCTTTCTAATTCTTTATTTCGGATACTTATGTTACATTTTTGAAGGAAACTTTCAATCTATTTAGTATGCTACTACTTTTTACTTCTTTGGAAATGTATGAAAGCTTACTTTAAAGCTTCAATTCTGTCCAAGATTCACTCCCAAACACGATGACGAATTTCGCGTTTGGACGATAACATTTATAATTTGTACACAAACATCAGCAACTCTCCATAAAGTAAAATGCACTGCAAAGTTTAAAAAGGTTAAACAAAAGAATTACAAGATTGTAAAAGTAAAAAAATCACCTTGCTAAAAGAATTCATAGAAATACGTCCAAAAGTATGATAGGTAAATCCATACGGTCGTCGCGTGTAGAATGCCTGAATGAAGCAATCGTTGCGTATTTTATACTTTCGATTCGTGTACTTGACTCGAATGTTGGCTCGAACGTATTTGCGTGCCAGTGCCTTGATCCGATGGTTCAACTTTGCCAATATCAAATGAATCACAAAGATAGTGTAGAATTGCTGATCCCAATTAGCAATCACAAACAATTGTACATACAAATCCAATTTACGCAGAATGAGCACACAGACCAGAACAACATTCAACGGACCATAAACCAAACACAGGACCAAAATGATTTGACCAGCAAATTTGTTGAAACCCAACGTTACTCGCAACATTCGAATGTATTCACGCTTGAATCGGTTCAATTTAATCAAATTGCGAACATTGAGGCGAGATATAAAATGGGACAGTTGAGTGAGATGAATTTGATAGAGACGAAAGACAATGATGGCCCAGGCAAACAGTGTTCCATGAGTGTAGCAGAAGACGTACAGTGTCAAGTAGTTGATGGCCAAATCAATTTGAGTCAAAATTGTCCAAATGGGTTCGTCCAACGAGAACATGCTGGTCAAGAAGTTGTACTCAAAAACCAGTATAAGTGCATCTAAAATTATAATTAATAAAAATATTAAATAATAGAAAGATCTCGTATAATTCTAATTAAAATCGTAAAATTACTTACTGATTACCATATTTGAAATTTGACAAACATTCAACACCAACTCAGCGAACTTTCGAATCTGATCTCCAATTGGTTTGCCCCCGTAAGTGTTTGTAACAAAAAGAAGTGTTTGGGATTGTTCTTCTTACGCACCAGCAAGTCATACAACAGTCTGTTCCACTCGTCATTGTCTTTACTGAAGAATACAACGTACAGAAAGTAGACAGACATGCATAAAATGGCAATTTCAATCAAATGCATTTCTGCGGGTAGATTGAATTTTATCCGCATCATTACCAGTGAATCATGTGGCGGGTTTTCGGGATTGATTTTAGAGGCTACATACAAATAGGTAAAGTGTACTATCTCGTAAAGTAAGAGCAAATTGATTAGAGCAAATTTACGATATTTGACACGAGGGTTATCGATTTGTTGCAATTTGAAGTACAAATCAAAGTATTGCTTAAAATAGGATAGACTTTTGTATGGAATTGGTTGGGTTAGGAGAAGATCCATTTTCGATACAGAAAAAGACCTCAAGTTTAGCCGGTTTTAATTTGGAGGACTTTCAAACTGCAAATTTTTTAAATTATAATATTTAAAAAATGTAAAATTTATTCTACTTTTCTTGTTATAAAATATTCATGACCAAACTCGAACTGTTTAATTATGTTTTGCAAGACCATTTTGCAATCCTCAGAATAAAAATTCAAATATTATTTGAATTTAAATTTGTATTCCGGGAATATTTGTTTTTTCTGGAAATTAAATTTTATTTTTTAGACACCAAATATTTAGAAAATTTTAAAAATTAAATTCACAGGTGCCAGCCTTAAACTTTAAATGTCGATGAAAATCTCTTAGTAAATCTCTCTAGTAAATTATATTTTCAAATTAATAAAATTATAATTTCAGAATTTAAATTTGCAATTTAAATAAAAGTAGGTCATTTTAGTTCATTTATTTTTCCTTGTTAAAATATTCATGACTACACAACAGTTTGAACTTTAAATGTTTGTCAAATAATTTGGAAATTCTTCGAATAATTTGAATTTGAATTACAAACTTTCACAGTGAGAACTAATGACTTTTCATTTCACAATTTGTTGAATAATTTTTAGAATATTTAATTTTTTACATTTTGGAGCGAAACTTTTTTGCAATTTTGTCAGCTACTGTTTTTGACCAATTTGAAAATATCGAAGTTTACTCAAAAACTCATCTTGCTGAAAGAATTAATTGAAATACGTTCAAAATTTCTGATAAATGGATGATCCTGTGTATATGATTGGTTCGGTTAAAAAAGATGCATTTTAATTTTCAACAATTTTTGTTGATTTTAAGTTAGAACCTTACATTTAAAGAATTTTACATATTTTAAATTAAATTTTAAATTTCCTGTAATAAATTATTCATGATTAAACGATGAACCGTTTAATTATATTTATGTCTTTTTCAAGAATTAAATTATTTAAAGTAACGGGTTGGAAGCGCAATAACACAGACAAAGCACCGAATAGTCACACAATCGATTGGTTGCCGTTTAATGTTGAGACCTCAAGCTTATAAGCACAGCTCGATCTCTAAGCCACGTAGCCCTAGAACAAAGGCGGGTGGTGTCGCCAGACACACCACCGCCACATTAAATATAAATTTTATTCCTTGAGTTAATTACTTTTTTATTCAACAATATATTCTGACAGTTTATTTTGTTTTTGTTTTTATTTCGTAAATAAATGTTTTAAAATTGTCAAAAATTAAATTAAACAGAAACAAACTTTAAAGGTCCGTAAAATAAAGCTTTGAAATTCAAATTACAATTCAACCAAATTAAATTGAATTTTAGTATTTAAATTCTCGGATTTATTTACAAGTCAGTCAGATTTATCTAAATTTTATATTTTCTGCAAAGCAAACATATTCGTAATGATGAAATCAATTTTGGTTTTCGTTGCATTCACGTTCGCCTTTTGGTGTCCAACGGAAGCCTCCACCTTCTCAACAACCGATCCTCCAATCAATGTCAACGTTACTGAGCCATGGTTTTTGAAAATCTTTGATTTAGTTCGACCTCAAATTGTAGCCAAACTTGAACAAAATCATGACAGTACTGGAAAATATCGTGTATTTAACCCTACCAGTGCAACATTTACTTTCGATGGTCTCACGAATTATGGTTTCTACAGTGCTTTTGTACCAGTTACCAATTTTAGCATTATTCACGAGTATCGAGCCGATTATTTCTATCATGCAGACAAGTATGGCTACAATTGCACATTGACCGACTTGGTACAATTTCGCTAAACATGGTTCATTGGCAACTTGACCAACTTGACTGTGCTCATACTTTGGGGCATCCACATGGACATTCCCGATTTGGACCAAGCAGCCTCACAACGCCAACTTAATTCACTTTCCTCTGTGTTGGATTGCGAGCTTTATATCTCTTCTAGTCTTCACAACAAAGGAGACCAATTTACTCGTGTCCTCTCGGCCATCTTCCCCAACTTGACCCATTTGCTTTTGGACATTGGCGAAGACTCTTCAGATGATCTACGATTCCTATCGATGGTTCAGCAAAATGTGCATCGATTCCCGAATTTGCGTAATTACGAGATTGACTTTTATTACTAATTCTAATGTTTACATTTTGATGCTTTTCTTTTCCTTCATTTTTCAATGGACAAATGCACTATCAATCTATTACTTTCTATCTCACACAAATTGACTCAACATTACTGAGTTTTAATATTTCAATTTTTACTATAATACATCTCAAACATTAATACACTATATTTTCTCATTCTCATTATCTGAATTATTTGTTTCATTTTCACTATATTATCAATAAATTTGGATTTAAATAATTACGCGAACATTGAACAGTGGGGAATGTTTGGCATTAATTTCATTCAACCCGGAATATGTAAAATATCTTAATATATTTTAATATAAAACCATTTGGTATGTTCCAAAAGAATGCATCGCATGCTCAAATTGTGTTTTGGTTGTATTTTAGTTGCTTTCAAATTACTTCATAATCTTTTTGTTAATTTTTTCAATTAAAATGTGAGACTAGTGATGTAATATACGAGTTTCAAATTAGTGTCACAAGCGAAAAAATATTTTCGGAAAATAATTTTCATTTCTTTTAGAAAATACGTCCTATGTGGACGGTTGTGTGTTATGTTTGTTGTGGCATGTGAGTCAGACTGTGACTGCCCTGTTTTGTGTGTTTTTTTGCTTCTGAAGCCTTCAGACCGAGTTTCTCTTCGCTTTTCTCTCTTCTTTTCACCAACCTCAACTCGAAATTCGTATCCAAATGGACCCAAACGCCAATTCTGTTGTGGTTGTCAATGACTGGTTTGGTCAACTCAAATTGAATGTGCCTACTGAGGGTGGACCGATCAATCAGTTGCCTAACGAGATGATGCTACTCGTTTTGAAGAAGGTGAATTCGGATGGTGACGTTAAGAAGTTGGTTCGGTTGCGATTGGTGGCCACAAGGTGGAATTGGCTGATTGAACATTACTGCAAACAGAACAAGTCGCTCATTGTGAATGGTGCACGCTTTTTTACTCCTGATTTGAACAATTCTGCCCCACAGATTGTGAGCCTCGAAAATGTTGACTTTTTTGGAACGCTGTTGGAACTATTTCCAAACGTTGAGCAATTGGCCATTGGGGAATACTTTGGTTATCACGATGGTACTCGTTTTTATCCTTCAGAAGATACGAAAATTCGTGTTTTTGCTGCCAAGATCAACTCGTTGGCCTCACTGAAACGACTCGATCTTGAACGCAATGATTTAAAAGTTCTGTCTTATCTATCTCCAACTTTGTCCCGTTTAGAGTACATTCGAGTCGAGGCCAAGTCTCATGGCATCTATACGGAAATGAATCAATTTATTTCTCATCTCGGGTCAAGTTGCGTTCGAGTCGTTTTTGGAAATTATCCTGATCTGGTTTATCGTCAAGTTCGTGAATGGCACAACATCAATCCGAATTGGTTGGCCAATCTGACTCATTTGGAATTTAGTACTGAATGGTTAGTTGGGACCGAGAATGGTTGCCAAATTGTGCACTATCTCAGTGAACACTCAACTAGTTTGCAGACCTTGAAGTTAATGTGTCATGTATGTGCCTATTGTATTTAATATTTTTCCCCTACTAACTAAAGTATTTTTAAAGAGCGATTTCGATCCTCTCAAGATGACACCCACTTTGATTGGTGCACTTGGCAACTTGACCAACTTGACTGTGCTCAAACTTTGGAACATCCACATGGACATTGCCGAGCTGGACCAAGCAGCCTCTCAGCACCGACTCACTTCACTTTCTTCTGTGTTGGATTGCAATCTTCACATCGCTGATCGCAATCTCAGCACTGCAGACCAATTCACTCGTGTCCTCTCGGTCATCTTTCCCAACTTGACCAATTTGAATTTGGACATTGGCAATCTCTTTTCAACTGATCTACTATTCCTACGTGTGGTTCAACAAAATGCGCATCTATTCCCCAATTTGCGCAAACACGAGATTGACTTTTTTAAACACATTATTTAAGTAATTCATTCTAATGTTTACATTTTTACATTTACTTTTCTATGTCAAATTGGACCATCAATCTATTACTTTCTATATCTTACAAGTTTACTCAACATTTACAATTCTCAATGTACATCACAAACAGTAATTTCCACTACAATTTTCATTATTCTCATTTTAATAGTTGTTCAATCAAACATGTAGTCATTTTAAATAGACTGGATAATTGGTAATTGCAATTTTTTTACCATTTGAGTCACAACATTTTCGAATTAACTTTTCTTTTGTATGTGAGTTTTTATTTTGCGTCCTCATTTATTAAAATTATTAATTTCGAAATAACATGACAGTAACTAGAAGTTTGAATTTGCAATTTAATTTTTGAATTACAAATTGTAATAATTTGCATTTTTGAAAAAGTCGAGACACGTCCTTTGTGTACGGGTCACTTTGTGTAGTAACACAGTCT